>JBBYHL010021925.1:0-11052 GCA_038381835.1 Adansonia madagascariensis
AACTTTGAGGTAGGGAAACATCCTATTTTTTGAGAACTTGAAGAAAATGAGTTTAGATACCCTTCTTGGGTGATTTTCAATGGGCACGAAACGTCAAAGGCACTTACTTGAAGCCTTTTAAGGTTTTTTGAAATAAAAAAAAATGGTACCTTAGATTCCCTACAAATTTGACTTCTACATATGGAAGCTGATACCTTTAAGATGTTAAATGTTGCATAATGCATGGAGATGCAAATGCCTACCTAATTGATTCAAAGGTGATGACTTTAAAGGAATAATCTAATGGCTAGTCTTGGGCTTTCTTTGACTTCAATAAGGTGGCTTTTTGCCCAGGGTTCGACAATCTTGCTCTAGATTTTCAGAGGCTTTAAATGTTAAGAATGTCCTTTCTTCGAAGGTACAGGAGGTCCATGACCACTTACTAAAGAGGTTTTGAGCATATTCACTAGATGTAGGGTCCCAAAGTAAGATCGATTATAGCCCTAAGAGTTCATTCTTGGTGTTTAAACATGAAACAAAGTCCCTGCAAAATTCTATCTTTTGAAGTATTCTAGGAAATCCTGTTATTAGTTTTGTTTGTTTATCAAGCATTATCAATTAAATGATAAACATGATGCAACATGAAATACAATGCTATAAAAAGATTCTGCGAGAAACCAAATAATATTTTTTATTCAAAGAAAGAAGGAACAAGTTGTGACAAACTTATAAGATTGTGGAAGGTTTTGAAATACAAAAGAGATAAGAAAAGTTTTCCTAGTCGATTAGCTTTGATGCTGATGACATGAATTCTTTACTAAGTGTTTTTAAGGATTTTTTTTTTGGAGCAATTGATTCATTTGGTGCTGGCGATTCATAAAAAGATCCTTTAGGTTACCCCATGGTGGGATGGAGGCCTTAAAGTTAGGTAGTTTCCATTTTTTCAGTACAGGTATGGATGAGGTTTTGGTGGTGTTGGTCAACACAGAACAGATGGGTTAGGTTATGACTTGGTATCTTGGTTAGAGTATGAATATGGGGAAGATTGGTTTTAGGCTAATGATAGTTTGGCCTTAGCTTTATTTGAATGAGGTATGATCACTGAAGCCGCCCTTTTGAGTTTTCAACTTAAGCTGGTTTTCCTTTTTTGTTTTTTTTTTTATTATTATTTTTTTGGTTTTTTTAATTTTTTGAGTGGTAGGTGAAGGACTAATAGGATGCTCTTTTAGGTTTTCATCTTAAAGTCTTTTCAAGCATAATACTTCTTAACAGAATCAGAATTCACAGGGTTAGGCAAGTCGCTATCATCCATCTTGATTAAGATTAGAGCTCTTCCAAAGAATACACATTTCACCATATATGGCCCTTTTGAATTTGAGGTCTATTTTTCGTGAGTATCTTTACGTATAGGCAGAATTTGTTTGAGCACCAGGTCACCTTTTTAAAACTAATAAGGATGAACCTTCTTGTCGTGGGCTCTTATTATATGCTTTTGATACATTTGCCCATGACAAATGGCTTTGATTCTTTTTTCTTCGATGAGATTGAGCTGTTTATATCGGTTTTTAACCTATTCTGCCTTTTCAAGTTGCGATTCCATCAGGACTCTAAGTGAAGGGATTTCAACTTCAATTGGCAAGATAGCCTCCATGCCGTACACTAAAGAAAATAGGGTGGCACCCGTAGAAGTTCATACTGCTGTGCGATAGGCATGTAAAGCAAAAGGCAACTTCTCATGCCAATCCTTGTATGTCTCAGCTATCTTTTCAACTATCTTCTTGATATTCTTGTTGGCTACTTCCACTGCTTCATTCATCTTCAGGCGATATAAGATCGTGTTTTGATATTGAATCTTGAACTGAGAGCAAACTACTTGCATTATCTTGTTTTTTAGGTTGCGTGCATTATCAGTGATAATTTGTTCGGGAAGACCATATCTACAGATGATGTCCTGTTTCATAAATTTGCACACAACAGATCTGGTGACATTAGCATAAGAAGTTGCTACTACCCATTTGGTGAAGTAATCGATTATGACCAAAATAAAGTGATGCCCATTAGAAGCCTTAGGGGTAATCGATCCAATCATGTCCATGCCTAAAAAAAAAAGGGGGCTATGGAGCTGTCATAACATGTAGAGATGTTGGTGGGACATGGATCTTGTCAGCATAGATTTGGCATTTATGATTTCAGTGGATTTTTCATGAGGTAATATTTGTTTTTCTTCCTGTTCAACTAGTCTCAATAGGTTCTCTTCATGGTCCTGTCAGATTTGACCTCAACGGCACAGATCGATTGCTCAAAATGAATTCCTAAGGTTTCAATATAAACATTCATGTCACCTTCATTAGGGTACCTAAAAATATGGAAAAGAACAATATAGGTGGAAGAAGAAAGTCTAAGGTTGGCAAAAATTATGAACACAATGAATGAATGCAAATTGCTTAGTCATTTTCATTGATAATGCTTAATAAAAGTTGCCCATGCAGAGGATCCTATAATGCTTTTGGGTGAGACCTGTGGGTTTAGTTCATAGCATTACTTTGAAATAGACTTAAACAGTACAGGAATCTTGGTCTCAGTCCAAACAGTTGGAATAAACCCTGGAGGGCACAGGCCAGTCTCTGAACTTCTAGTTGACATCTTTGGCTCGCCAATTGTATTGATGGAGATATCCTTGAATGCTTTGTTCAATATAAGCACAGCACTAGAGGAGCTAGTATTTACATGTCCCCCTAGGTAAAAACTTTCTTAAAGTGGTGGGAATATCATTGGCTTATCCTCTATATTTCATCCTGACAAACGAGCCATTTTTCTTTTATAGTTCTTTTGAGCTTGCTTTCTTTTTTGCTGTGCACTGGGCTTGAATCCCAACCCTCTTTTATTGATTTGGTTGACCACTTTCAAGGCTTTAGCAATTCCTTGAAGGCATTTCTTGAGTCCCTTTCTGGCTTGGAAACCTTTATCGACAATTAACTTTAAACCCATGTGAGTACTCTCTGATAGGTAAGGCTAAACTATTGGCAATCCTTCTTTAATATAAGTTGCGTTGACAAACTCAAAGGCCTAGAAAGAGGATTCTGGGCTATCTTCATCGGGTTTAACATATGGGGCATCAGTTAAGGTAGCAGCAATGATATCTTCCTCTCTTCTAATACAAATAACTTTATTCTTAACAATGAATTTTAGCTTTTGGTGTAAAGATAATGGCACTACTCTAACAGAATGAATCCACGGGCTTCCCAATAGGCAGTTATATGATGGAGCAATGTCCATCACGTAGAAGTCAACTTCATAAGTGTATAAGCCAATTTAGAGTGGAATGGTGATGTTTTTGACAATATTTTGGCAAGTTCCATCAAATGCTTGCACAAATGTATGACTATTTTGGATATGAGATGCATTAACAGGGAGCTTGCTCAAGCATGACATAAGTATTACATTTAAAGTTTACGCATTATCAATGAGCACCTTGGGCAATGTGGTGCCTTTACAATATATGGTGATATAGAGGGCCTTGTAATTTCCTTTTCCTCTATGCCGGATTTCATCATTGCTGAAAGATATGTAATTATCAGCAGTGATATTGTTCACTAGGTGAACTAACTAACCTACAAAGATGTCGAGAAGGACATAAGCCTCATTCAAAACCTTGAGGAGGGCATTCCTTTGAGCTTCTGAATTAAACGACAGTGACAGCACAGATATCTTGGTGGGTAGATTGTTTAACTGATTGATGATGCTGTATTCACTATGCTTGATGAATTTGAGGAATTTCGTAGCTTCTTTGTTGCTCACTAGGCCCTTGACAGCTATCAAATTTGAGTTCTTGGTTACAGACTTTGGTGCTTAAGAAAGAGATTGGCATTCTCTTGCTGAGTGCTTTTTTTTATGTTGTCGAGGCATAACATCGGTCGCTTTGAGTTACATGACTTACCCCTAAAAGGTTAACACTTTTGCTTGCTGGCTAGATTCTCTAATGATTAAGGTTTTGCTTTCATAGTTCCAAGGAACTGCCTTATCATCTTTATACGAGAAGGAAGATGGAAGTTGAATAATCATCTTTGGTGGAGGCTGAACAGGGTCAACTTTAACTCTTAGTTGGTTGTCGTACAAAATCAATGGCCTTCAAATCCTGTAAGGGAGATTGCCTTCTTCTTCTTCTAGTGGATTGACAGATGGTGCTGCATTTGCAGACTCAATATGTGGGGCTTGCTTTTCATCATAGAATTTGATGCCACCCTTGTTCATTATTCTTTGAACCATTGTGCGAAACTCTTTGCATGTTTGAAGAGTATGGCTGCAAATAGTATGGAAATCACAAAAGTTGTTAATTCTTTCCTCTGTCTTCTCTGTTGCATTAAATAACTTAGCTTGCACCAAGATTTACCAAACCGAATTCATTAGTGTCTGAACTTTTTTTTTTGTTTTCCACAATCGTGTAATTTCCTTCAATGATCATTTCTTTTAGGTCTAACTCAGCACAAGTTTAAGATGAACTAGCTTCAGTGTTGGATTTTGATTGCTTACTAGCCTTCATCTTTCCTTTCCTTTTGTTTTTGCAGATACCTTTTTTTCTCAATTCATTTGTCATGGCCTCATCGATCCTCCCACAGAGTATGACCATGTCTGCGAAGTTTTTCGGGAAACTTCTCACTACTTTTTTGTAATAAGGGGCTTGCAATGTGCTAATAAATCTAACCATCATATCTTTTTCTATCAGTAAGGGATGAATTTAGGTAGCCTCCTCTATCCATCTTGTAGCATACTGCCTAGAACTTTTATTAGCTTTTTTCCTCATGCCCATAAGAGATAGATAACTAGAGATCTGACCATCGGTGGGTCTCTCCTCATCAGTAGCATTAATAGATGGATCGTCATGTCCATCCCACTCTTTGTAGAACTTGATTTCAGATTGATCCATCATCCCTTGAACTATCTTCAAGAATAATGGACAATGTTGCAAGTCGTGTTCTTGACCGTAGTGGCAGCAAGATGTATCAATGACATTTCTTCTTTGACTTTTGTTATCAATTACTATTTTGATTTTATGAAAACCTGCCAGACCTACTCATCAGGGTTTTGACTTCTATCACACTTTTTTTTAATTCGACAG
Organism: Adansonia madagascariensis; assembly: GCA_038381835.1. Lineage (NCBI taxonomy): Eukaryota > Viridiplantae > Streptophyta > Magnoliopsida > Malvales > Malvaceae > Adansonia > Adansonia madagascariensis. The sequence goes on from JBBYHL010021925.1 coordinate 5,096, forward strand.
CCTTTTTCATCGATTGTCCATTCATTCTTGGTTCGGCATGATTAGGGAGTAGGTTGGCTCCTACATTAGGTTTAGGACCTTGCTCAATCTTGATCATTCCTTTTCCTAATAAACCCTGCACCTTTTTTTTTAAAGAAGTGCAATTTCCAATGGAGTGGCTTTACGCTCCCACGTGGTATTCACAATAAGCATTCTTATTATACCATTTAGGGTACAGTGGTGATCTTGGGTTCATGAATACTAGAGCCACTAGTTTGCCTGCCAATAAAAAAGATAGTAGATTTCTTTATACGAGTAAGGGAGTGGTTTAAAGTGCTCCATTTCTCGAGATACTTATAGGTTATTTGGAGCTCTCATATTGTGCATATTGTAGGGCTATGCATTTTAAGCTACATTTTGCACGGGATTTGGTGCAAAGCTTATTGTAAGAGGGAACCTAGGAGCATGAACTGGTTGTGGTGTTGATAAGTACGGGGTAAGACCCATATTCAACATGTTTAGGAAATATATGGGCTGTGTTGGTTGTAGACTTTGATTAAACCTAGCATGATTCTCCCATACCGCATTCACTTCCCTTTTTTTACCTTTGTTTGGTATCTTTTTGGCTGATCCAAATACTTCCCGACAGATATCCTACTGCTCTTGATGACATTTTTAATCATTTTACCTGATATGACCATATCGGCAAAATTTTTCGTGGTGCTTCCTACTAGCCTTTCATAATAAGGAGCTTGTAGGGTGCCAACAAACACAACTGTCATTTCTTTTTTAGTTAGAGGAGGGTGAACTTGAGCTGCCTCTTCCCTCTATCTCTAAGCATACTATCTAAAACTCTCGGAAGATTTCTTCTCCATTTTCATGAGAAAAAGATGATCTGGAACCCAATCAGACACATGCTTATACTATTTAAGAAACGCGCATGCCAAGTCTGCCTATGTTTGAATTCTCGCAAGATCAAGTCTTATATACCATCGAAGGGCTGCCTCAGTTAGGCTGTCCTAAAAGCAATGGATCGGTAGCTTCTCGTTCTCTTTGTGTCTCACCATTTTATGCTAGTACATGCGAAAATAGGCAATAGGGTCAGTAATACCATTGTATTTCAAAATTAGGTACTTTAAACTTGGGCAGGATGACGAGGCTAGAAACTAGCTCTAATGACTTTGTGTCTACGATTCTAAATTTATTGCTTCCTTCCACCACTTGAAGGTGTTTCTCTAATGAGTAATACTTGCCCAAGTCCTTATCATATTTTGAGGGCCTCTTTGTTTTTTTTACTCCATGTGCTCATCGAGGTCTGAGACTATAGGCCTTGATGATGAAGAGCCCACGCCTTGAAATCCTTGAATTAAGTGGGATGCTATTGCAGGATTAATATAAATAAATGGCTAATATGGTGGGATGTTTGTTGCCAGAGGGCGTTGCCCATGTAGTGCCCCTTCTTGAGCATTGGTGGCCTCAGTGCCACCATTCAAATTACTTTCAAGGTGGGCTATTTTTTCGCCATCTCGACTGTGCATGTTTACCCTTTTTCCTTTAATGCATTGGACAACAATTTAGTTGGCTCAACGATCTGTGCTTGAAGTTCATCATTCTTATAGAGTGCCTACTCTTGGGACTCTTTATACATGAGTTCAAGTCTTTTGATATGGGCCTAGTGATCATTTTCCATCGTTTTTCGATGATTACGATTGTTGTACCGATGGTTAACTATAGATTTTGTGTTTTGGATCACCTTCACTTTAAATTATTTTCAGATTAGGCTTTTATGGTATGTTCATGCATATGTTTGATGCAATAAGGATGAATGAATAAAAACTATGAATGAATTAAGTTAGTTATGCAAATGCAAAAAGGATAATTAGATAAAAGAATGGCTCCACCAATAGCATCTTTCATTAAAATAACAAAATGTCTTAATTACATGTGATTACATTCAAAAATGCCTGACACGGTTACATTGCCTAATTACATGGTCCAAGAAATACAATAATTCTCGCTCGTGGGCTTCGATGGGCAAGATATCATGTGTTAGGGATCGGACTACATCCATCATGTTCTCGACCTCCAACTAAGCTGCCTGGATCTCTCTGTGAGGTGGCGATGATAGTCCCGATGGTTTTGGCGTGCGTGATAAACCACTTAAAGCTATTGCTGCTTTCGCTGTTTGGAGTCTCTCACTAGTGTGTCTACTTGGTCTTGGTGAGCTTGAAATGAATGTTCTAAGTCTTGGATTCTGAGTGTCAGAACTCTATTTTTGGTCTGGTTTGCTATCAAATCTCAGGCTCGAGCCTCTAACCATTCATTCCTCCTTTGATAAGTTGATGCAAGAGCCTGGGCTCTAACAAGCTTTTCCCTATAAGCCCTAGCAATTTCTCTCCATTGGTGTAGTTCCTTCTCAAGAGCAATAATTTCTATCCTTCACTCGACCAATAACTTTCCAAGCCTTTGGGACTTGCTTGCTTTGTTAAGGGCCATATAGTCTCTTTTCAAGCTTGAAAGATCCTCTTTAAGGTCAATTTTTCTTCTTGACAGCCCTGCTTATCTCACCATCTATAAGGTAGAAATCCATTTTTAATTGACTATTTTCCTCTTTTAATCAAGTAATCTCTTAAGCAAAGGTTGCCTTCTCTTGCTCAAACTCTTACTTGAGCAATTCAACCTCAAAGGGAAATTCATCAACTGGCCTTTGTGATGTCCTAATACCAGACAAGGGCACAATGCCACTAATGTGACAGATCCTCTATTCATCATATCCTAGGTCATACTACTCCCTTTCCAATATCTCTCCATGCAATAGGTTTGTTTCCATGCTCGAAAGGCTAGCTGGACTTTCGACTTGTAGTCGGCTCACCATAATCGAAATCCCACAACTCTAAGTCTTGGATAAAGGGGATGAATTAATGGCACTGGAATTGTCGAAAAACTAAAAGAGGGGTATAGCTAGTACTTCCCCATAATCCCATAAGTAGTACACAGCTGTAATCTCCTCATCAGTATATGACTATTTACGGGAAAAACCAAGCAGCCTTCCATGTTACCTCATCCCCTTTGAGGTTCTGAAATTTTTGGACCTATTGCTCTTCAGATTTGTCTTGAGGCCATTCCTTCTCTAGTACCTTAGAGATAGGGCTAAAGTTGGGTAAGAAGTAGTGCAACATCCTACTTTCTTCAGGGCTAAAGTGACTGACGAGCCAAATGTGAAGGAGCAGTGCACATCCGATGAAGCAGCCCGTTCCTATTTTCTTACAAAAATTAAAGGCTGGAATAGTTTCGACAAGGATGGTTGGTGTGGAATTAATGTTGCAGCACAAGCGAGAAAAGACATCTACTACAGTAGCATCAACATAGCCCAATGTCTTTAGGAATATAACCAGACCATATATTACCCAAGCGTAAATATCTTGGATTTTTCGAATGTCAACAGTACTCACCATTACTTCTCTTAAACCAGCCCATGAGATGCATTCACTGTTCCTCTTTGTTTTGATATGACTTTCAATCCAAGACTTTATTGCCTCGAGGATTTGAGCTAATCTTTTTTTAAAGGTTGCAGGATTTAACGCTTTATAGTATATCTTGTCGACCTTTGCCTTTTCAATGTTGAGTAATGCAGTGTATTCATCAACCGTAGGGACTAAGTCTTCATGATTAAAAGTGAAACACCAGTATGCTGGATTCCAAAACTAAAAGGCCGCTTGCAACAAACTGACATCCAAATGATTCCTTTTCAGTACTATCCCAATTAGTCCATATGATAATCAGATCTTGCTAATCACTTTGACGGTATACTATCTTGATCCTTTCATGCACTACTGAGGCATGCCCCAGTTTTAAAACATCCCCATCTTCACGCTATCAGCGTTCTGACCATGCTCGAACTTTTTCAAAGGGTTTTAACTCTAAAGTGAACTGCTGCTCCATGATAGACGCCCCTTGGTGAACGTTGATCCATTAAGCCAATTGTCCTATTATGATAGTAATTATGATGAAATAATGCATGGTGAAAAAGAAAAACAAAAAGAAAATAAGTTCGTAACCAATACAAAATAATAGGTAAAAGATAAAGAATTGAAAGAACAGCATCAAAAGTGTATCAAAAAATTTACCCTGAGAATAGGTGATATGATCCCTAGGGCAAACATGATGAATATAAAGGTTGAGGCATCAAACAGGTAGATACCAGCATGTCTAATTAAAATTGCCTTTTCACGAAGCAACATGATACCATCCGATGACTAAGACTGACCATTTAAACGATGACGTTCATTCATCACCATTTATGCTTAGCCATTGTTCAGGTAGCATGATTGCTTATTTCGGTCAGATATGACTATTTCAAGATGGCATTGCAGATAATGGCATTCACTTGTACTGACCCACTTATAAAAGGGGATTTGCTATCAAACATAATGGCATATCCTAAAGGAATGATCATGAAAATAAAAAGACAAATGTGCATGACAACATTCACCCATCATCACCCACGTAACCAATGGTATATATGAGTAAAGGTAAGAAATGTTTACCTGAGTGACCGTAATCTTTGAGTTATTCTACCAGCATTCGGTATGGCTTGATATGGTTTGGCATGTAAGGTTCACTACATGGGTTTAAGTTGACACCTATTTTGGTATCTGAATCATTCCTCTATATGGTAAGAACAGTCAAGGCACCCTGATCCTAGACCCATTAAGGGTTTGGCGAAACAAGTTTGATCCGGTGGATGTTTTTCCCCATGAAAGTGCGGAAGGGTACTCATGAGAGACATAGGTAGTTTACAGCCTGGAAGGTCTTGCTATGCTTATGCAGAGGGTCACTCATGAAGGTGGATGGCTCACTTCCTCCTGATAATTAGGATACTAACCACACCATGGTGTATAGTGGGAATCTAGTGCAAATGCAAGTGCATGGTGTGTGTTGGGGAAACAATCAAACCTTTTTGTTTCACTCCCATATTACCATATTTATTTGAATCAATATTTATTTAGGCATGAATAATCCCTAACAATCATAAGATAAAAACATAAATGATAGAGATTAGTAGGCAAAAATAAAAAAGAATTATATCTAAATAATCATGGGGATCAAAAAATTAAGAACCGAGTGAAAAATAGCTAGTTATAGGCCAACACTTTATAGTCCCCAGTGGAGTTACCAAGCTATCACCACGTGCCCAACCGTTAAAACTTCGGATGATCTGAAGAGTATAGAGTGCTTGACTTAAAAATAAATGATGGTTGGTTGTGGTTGAGCCTTTAAGCTATCCCTTGATTGGGAATTGGGTTAGGCATGATAAAATAAAGAGGTAGGGACCGTCAGACGAGTCGCTTATACAACCGATCCCGGATGGCCACCACGAAGTGGCCATAAACTTGGAATCACCACTGATCATTTTAGGCTAGGCAAGATCGAATGCCTTTAAAAAATGATATCATAAGTTACGAAACTTGAAACACTGATTTCAATGTCTACGAAGTCTAGAGATTCATTGGTTGGACTCAGGAGTTGGTTATGAGCAAGGAAGGACTAGCATCCCCACAACGCTCGAAATCGGTACCTACTAATTATATCTCACTTTGTTCTCGGTTAAATTGATTCCATTTGGTCTCTATTTAGATATAATCCTCTTTAATGCGTGAAGTTTTGAAAAATGTGAATCCAGGGTTTTTTATTAAGAAAAATTAGATCGCCTATGCGCCTCAGAGATGTGAGGAACATAAGGATTTTTTTTATGAAAAAGATGTCCATATTAGATTGTAAAAATTGGATGTTTCGATTAGGCACTAGAAAGATACCAACATGAGACATTGCCTCATAAATTTCATTAAAAAATGAATTTTAAATATTAATGCACAATAACATGACAAAAGGAAACAAGTTAGTGAAGTGGAAAATAAGAAATATAATATCATAAACAAGCAATCACAAACAAAAGAACATGAAAAAAAGGGGTGACC
>JBBYHL010021956.1:0-11049 GCA_038381835.1 Adansonia madagascariensis
TGCAGTCAAATACAATAAATATCAATCAACAATTAATTGTATTAATTATATCATTTAAATGTTAAAATTGATTTTAACTTTTATTCTTATATTTTATTTCAATAAATTATATTTTATTAAAATGTTATTTTATAATTTCAAAAAAATAAATGAAAGCATAAAAATAATATAATCAATTAAATTAATAAACTATTATTAAATAATACATTTGAAATGCCTACTTATTTTATACATAGTATACTTATCGTATAAGAAATTACATGTAAAACATGAAAATTATATTTATATTTAACTTTTATTTTTATTTTTAGTATAGTTTTTTAAAAATGGACATTATATAAACTTTACATTTGATTTTATTAAAGTAAATTCTTGAAAGATTTAACTAATTAAAATTATATCAATAAAATATATGAAATATAAATATTATTAATAATTAAAACACATTTAATTAAAAAATATTATCCCAATAGCGAAGCGCAAGCAAAAAATCTATAGTTAAAATAATGAGATTTATCTTGAATAGAAAAATTAATAAATTTTAGATGCCTAAAGTAGAAAGATGAAAAAAAGCATAGTCGATCAGTGTATCATGCATAGGATTACCTTATATATTAAAAAATTATAAATATATAAAAGCTAAAGTCTTTAATAAAAAAATTATTTTACGTTGATAATCTATTTTATTGACACACGTATAGTCTTAAATAAATGCTATGTGTCTTGCATTTAATTTTTTTAGTTATTTATTTTTTATATTTTAATTGATTTACATTTTAATTTTGTTTCCATATCTAGCATAATTATTGACTACCTTAAATCATACCCATATATTATCGTTATCAATTTCTAACGAGCGGGGAAAGAATAATTAAAAAGGTTTTATTGATATTACTTATTAATATCACAATTGTCTGCATAAATTACTCTAAATTAGAAATGGCCATTTTAAGGACTTAATTTGATTATTAATAGTATAATTTTTAGTCAACAAATCATTTAATGATTTTGGAACTTTAATATGTAGTTTCCAAATTTTTGACTCTGTTACTTATTTTTGATCCTACCTTTTAAACTATGTATATGCATCTAATATACAATATAACTATATAAAAATTAACATTTTGACATGTGAAATATCTTGAATAAGTGCCCAAATTTTATTATTGAATTTGATTGGATTTCAATTAAAGTTTTAATTCCATTTAACTCAATTTCCAGTTAAAATTTATTTTATAATTATTGACTACCTTAAATCATACTCATATATTAGTTTTAGCATTTTCTAACGAGTAGGGAAAGAATAATTAAAAAGGTTTTATTATTGTTACTTGTTGACATCATAATTGAATGCATAAATTACTCTAAATTTGAAATTGCCATCTCAGTGACTTAATGTGATTACTAATAGTATAGTTTATAGTCAACTAATCATTTAAAAATTTCGAATTATTCTCTATAATCATCTCCAACCTCACCACTTATAAACATGATATTTTGGAGCTCTAATATTCATGAAGGCAAGCTATTCTTTTTGCATTCCTACTGACTATTTAAATTTCCCAAGAGTACGACTTAAGGGTTTTTTTTTTTTTTTTCTTTTGTGCTGTTGTATATAAATTGTTTCTTTTATGTAGTTGCACAAAATTGCAAAGTTATTTTCTATGTTTTTATTATATTATAGTTGGATTGTCTGATTATTTTTTATTTCTTTATTTTTTTTGTAAAATGATTACTTTGATTTTAGGATGATGAAGTGAACGAATGGTTTTTATAATTTACCTTTTTAAATGATATTAATTTGGTGTTTAGGGTTTATTTTTTTAATTATGATATATTAATTATTGATTTTTCTTTCACATTGAATTTTCCTTGGTAGAAGAACTCAGATTTTTCAATTTCGGAATTAAGGCTGTCATTCTTCATTCGGATCTATTGAAAACAAGTATAGTAACGTTTTATACATTGATCATGGAAATCAAAGATTTTATTTGTCATGTTTAAGGTTTATTAATTTATTTTATCTTATGTGTTTGATTTAATTATAGTATATATTTTTTTACTTTTCAAGTTTCATTTTTGCAGGTTAGTTCATCAACGTATTTGCTTCTGCCTACCAACATTTAAACATATTGATTGATGAAATTGCGTTATTTCTTTTTCAATTTATAAATACATGAAAGATCAAAAACAAAAAATATAAAGAATATAATTGGGCGTTAATTAAATACTTGAAATTGCATTAATTTTGTATTTTTGAGTTGAGCAACTGGTTGATAATATTATCAATTGAATGATTTTAAATTACAAACATTTATGAAAAAAATATAGAGAATGTAATTAACACAAAAATAATAATATAAGAATAATTTTAATTCAAAAGAAATACGAGTAAATGAATAATAAATAAAGAATTAATATTTCAAACTTTATTTTTTCTAAATTATAAATATTTTAATTTTTAAATATTATTATATCCTATTAAAATTATAATTGATTGGTTTGCCCGTGCATAACCCAGGTATAAAACTAGTAAGATGTAAATATATAATTAAAAGAGATATTTCAGCAGATATAGCTTGAGATTTTTTTTTTCAAGGTTACAATTTCAAATCTTGAATGATTTTTTATTTCTTTCTGAATGAAAAATCTTGAATGAATTGTATAAAAATAATTGTAGAGATTTTCCAACTATAATAGTGAGTTTAAACGATTGGCGACCGACAAACATCCATTGACAATATATTATAAAAATGAATAATTGTGAAACGAGAAATGAAATCTTATCATAATAAGGGAAATCTTTTCATTAATTGTTGATTTTTCCATTAATAATATAAAAATAATTGTAGAGATTTTTCAACTATAATAGTGAGACAAAAAGAATTGGCAGCGGATAAATATCCATTTATAATATATTATAAAAATGAATAATTGTGAAATGAGAAATAAAATCTTATCATAATAAGGGAAATCTTTGCAATAATTGTTAATTTTTCCATGATATTATTCAATGAAAATGCTTTTTTCCAAAAATTCGATAGAATTTGAAAACTTTTGCATCATTGAGTTTCTTTATGACGTAACTTTTTTTTTACTTGAAGTTGTCATGCTTTGGTGATATAAAGATAAAAGTTCAAATAGTATTGACTGGACTCAAATTTGGATTTATCTCCAGACAAATTTGTATCAACTGTATGGGATATTTATATGTTTAGCCTCATAAATGTACCCTTCAAAGTGAACAAACATTTTTTCCATGTAAATTAATTATGATGTCTATTTCTTACATCTTCTATTATCTATAGCGATAGACAAACACGGTTTCAATTGTATCATTATCTATTGAGATAGTCATTGGTACAAAAATATTTTAACCGTTCCAATTCCAAGATGTTAACGCATCAAAATTATATGTTCATTTCCTACGTCCAACATATATTTTGATACGTGAATTAAAATATGATAAATTTTTTTAAAAAATTAAATATATATTCCCATATTAAGTATTCACCTTAACTCAAATAACATTGTTTGTTATTGTCTCTTGTATCTACTTGCTTTAGCTCGGCACAATGAAATTTAGCACAAAGTCAAAAATTATAGTACGTGTGGAATTGAAAATTACAGGAAAGTAACGAAGTCTTCAAAGCGTGTAATAATGCCACTTTTTTTAAAGTTTTATTTGTCTCCACCGTTAATTTAGTATGCAAAAGGCTTATTGCCATATAAACTTCAAGGATACAATAAAACTCCATGATTAACGACATCAATCTACTATACTCTAAGTAGTGTGTAGCAAAGCTACCAAAATTCTATTTGTAATTTTTCTATACGTCTCTTCAAAACCACATGAGTCCATTTATGAGCAACTGAATGTCTTTTCATTTAGACATAACTATCCAAATATGTATCTATTTTGATAGTCATGCTACTTAGTAAATAATCAAGAGACACCACTCTTTATTAATGATTAGGAGACATAACTCTTTAATAAATAGAAGACAATCTTTATAATATTTTGAAAATGTTCCAACAATCCCCCACCATTTTCAAAATATTGCAAATTTGGACAATTTTGGAAATCCATTGCATAAATAAAGTTGTCTTATGATTGAATCTTAACTTAGTGAAAATATGATAAAGTTAATCGAAATTGAATGGTATACTATGATTTGAACTAGCTATTACATTTGGTTAACTGAACACATCTCACATAAAGATATCAATACCAATCAATGCACAGTATTCAAGGACATTATTATAGCGATGTGTTTGTCTTTTTTTTTTTCATGAGTGTTGTTAAAGCCACGCCCTTGAACTCCTAAAAGCGTCCACACTATGCATTTAAATAGGTAGATCTCATCGAGAGTGCTCCCGTAACTATAACACTCTAAAATATCCATGTTATGGGTCTATTAAGAGTATAATACTCGTCCCTCCTTTATCATTACGGGTATCTAGCACTTTATCTGAAATGATATATTATATAATATTATAGTGCTAGCAGCTACATACAGATAATGTACTTTGTCTCATTGAACTCAAAACTTGATGTTACATCAAGCATTTTGAATCATGTTTCTATTATGTATAACTGAATATTATGGGGTTAAAGCTCATCCCAAATTACCAACATAGCTATGTTAATTTTCTATACCATATGATGAAACTTTATATATATTTGTATAGTGAAGGTTCATAAAACCAGCACCCCTACTATGTATGAAAATCAATTCTTTTGCTAAAGAATGCACTTTAATAGTGTTTCAACTATCAAGGGTATCCTTTATACAATACAAATTCTTTGTCTTATAATATTGATAGTGATCATTTTATCTATGTTTCACGATGGTTACACAGTTGTCTATTTTATTTATTTCTTAGTTCCATTATTGCCAGATATGTAAATCATACATAATATCGTCTTTTTCAACCAAGTATTTTATTGTGTTGAGGCCTCAAATCCCTTGGTGAAGCATGACAAAATTGTTACTATTTTTTTGTAATTTTTCTATCATAGTCAGTACATGATTCTAAACTTATAGTGTATATACAGACTCAAATAACATGATTTTTTTGTCAACAGATCATATATATATATATATATATATATATATGCAAGGGTGTTTTATATATCATTTAAAACATAGTCAAAATCGGACCACTAATGGGCTTATCAAGTGATTATAATATCAACATATATACACCATTTATCAAGGACATTGTTAGTTATTTTTATGATCTGATCAACATAATGCCCTCTACCTAAGTGGGTCTAATAGCATTCATCTTGCTAATTTATGTTTTTTTATACCCACAAGATCTACTCACAAGATCTTTAAGTTATGGCTTCCAAACTAAATATAATTTCAAAATTTTTTACATCTCAAAATTTAATGGATCCATGAAATGTTAGATTATTTATGCAAGCCATAAATTAAATCATGTGCACCATAATAAACTAGCACAACATGATCATGATTTCAAATATATGACTACCATGTTACAAATTTTCAATAGAATATTTTGTTTCCATATTAGAATAGTGATTTTTTTATAAAAATTTTTGCTTTTTCACTATTCTAATTTTGACTATAAAATTGATCATGCAAGTAGTATACTACTAACTCCATTTCTGATCAAATTCATTTCTAAATTAATAATTTTTTTCATAGCTTCTTATCATATTTTCTTTACAATTCTTATATCATAAATTCATAATGACTTCTTTGGGGATCATTTACAAATACTATATATGATGGGTATAAATATATTTCATCATATTCATAATCTGACTCTATATATTTTATCATATTCATAATCTGACTATATATATAGCCTTGTTCAAACCATATCCAGTAGCCAATCATATACTAATTAAACTAAATGAGGTCACATAAAACTATATAGTCATATTTTGATCTCCAAGCAATAACACATACTTCATAGAAGATTTAGCTTCCATATAATAGTGATTCCATTATGAAAGTCTAGTTTTCCCATCATTCCACATTCGACTAGAAAATTAATCATAACAATTAATTTTTTTTTAGTCAAAACCACTAACCAAAAATAAAAATTTATAAAATAGTCTAAAATTTTCTTTTATAATGCCAATACTAGTCCATATTACAAATAATGAAAATTGATTAAAAATTATACATCCATAATTCCATTTAATCCCGTGGACTATGTCATTTTATCAAAATGTGTTATTTAAAATGCATAACCCTTTTGAACTTATGGTTATGTTAACCCCACCCACAATGATCCACTTTTTATATCTATATATAAAATAACTCATTAATTGATTTATCATCCAACAATATTTAATCCATGAAATATAATTTTGGGGCAATGTCATGCATATATCGTCACCAATGCTAGATACAACGTCTATGTTAAAATATTGTTAAGCAATAAATATTTTAAAAAATAGATATGCTATTTTCAAATGAATAATCAAGACATCATTGAATTAAAATTTAAGCAATGGAACAACAAGCACTTATCATACGCTTTAAATTTAATATAAAAACATAAACATGAGATTTAATTCATGCAACATGAGCAAAAAAAAAATATGCATGCCTGGACAATCTTCTTATTATGTCTTGGAGAAAAACTTTCACCCATAGCAATAATAGAAGTAATTGCTATTTAAAAAATATTATTAGAATATTTCACATTCATCAGTATAAATACAATAATTAATTTACCAAAGTGGACCACTGCCACCAATTTTTTTTAGTTAGTATATAGCCCAACTTTTACTGCCAGTGTTGTTTTATTTGCTTGATACATAATCTCCTACAATTCATGAGGCCGATAAAGGAGAGGAATAACCCATTCTACTGGAATTCATATTCTTCCCGACCTTGATCCAGTAGACTTAGAAATGCACGGCTTATTAAGTGGTCTACAGTAGTAGGAAACCTCTTTGCCTTCCTATTAATGATTGCAAAGAAAATAAGAAATTAGATCTTCCTTAACATCTGGCACAGTACAATCGACACTCGTATCCTCATCACGATTGAAAGCAAAACATGCTCTTTTGCTTTCCACCACATGCTTGATTGAACATTTCAAATTTAAAAGTTGGTGACGGTTGTTGGAATAGGTCCCAATTCCATTGCCCATAACAAAGGTCCCAATTCCATTTCCCATAACTGGCCTAATGTTTATTGGTAATGACCTTGATTTGTGAAATCAACAAAATCTCGGCTAATGGAAATGACGAGGACAAATTTTGTGCACCATTACCATGCCCTTAAATTGGTCATTTGGCCGAATAATAGCATATTGCCCAAATTAATTCTTGCAAAATTTCATGCAAAGCAACCATTAAAACTTTTCCATATTCATCAACAAATGCCAATAATTACTAAATGTCTTGGCCAACAATCTTAATGCAATGAAGTAATACTCTTACGTTCATTTTCTTTTGTTTTTTTATCTTGGCCCCACCATTAGAAAAGTCCATAACTTTCTAGTGAAACAAGCCACCATATTTGCCAATAACTTGCTATAAATATAATGGGATCGACGCTTTCATTTCCTTTCTGGATACATGCTCCATTTCCTTATGGCATTTTACATGGACTATGCCATAGACATGCAATATAGTATGACTCGATTGTAAGAAAACATTATTATCTTGTCCTTTAATTTAATTTTTGGTAAATTACATGAATAAAATCTTGAAATTATTAATACGTAGACATTGAAAAGTACAAAAAATTAACAAAGGCTTCAAGGCTTGTAACAATACTATTTTTTTTAAAGTTTTATTCGCCCTCACCATTAATTTGGTATGCAAAAAATTTATTGGTATATAAACCTCAAGAATACAATGAAGATCAATGATTGACGATATTCTGCATTGATGATATCAGTCAAATATGCATTAAGTAATGCATCACAAAACTATCAAATTTTTATTTGTAATTTTTCTATATATGTTTTATATACCATAAGTGTCTATTTATAAGTAACTAAATGTCCTTTGATTTATACATAAGTATCCAAATATATCTTTATTAGATAATTACACTACTTGATAAATAACAAAAAGATATCCCTTTTAATTAATGATTAAAAGACATAACTTTTTAATTAATGTAAGACAACTTTTATAATATTTTCGAAATGTTCCGATAAAAAATAATCTTTTACACAACAGAAGGTAGGATCGGAAAACATCGAGCTGCTAATGTATCTCCATGGCAAGAGCTATATGCATTCGACTTTGAGCACTAATGTAGTTCATTACCTACATATGGCATAGTTAGACTGCGTATAACTTTAGAATAAGTAGGTGAGTTTGGATCTACATCAACTGTTGCCAGGAAATCAGGTTTCTCTCTTCCAGTTCTGACAGAGATACAGAAACATTTAAAACTCAGTTTACAGCTTCGAAACTATAATAACTAGCCCACAATAACCACATAGATGAGCATAAACAATTACTTAAATGAGTTTTTTTTTTCTTCAAAGAAAATATCGAATGCATCTTTGTTTCATAGGAATAACTAAACAAGGCACACTGATATATAAAAAAAATCTAGTAGAGATTTAAATACGGGATTGTAGCATGATGTTATGATCACTGTTTAATTACAATTTTAATTTTCTATATTATCAATATTTATAGTTGATTTTTTCATAAGTAATTGCGATAAGATTTATTTTGTAATTATAATAAAAAAATTACAGGTAGGTATGTTGCTTAAATTTTTTATTTTTTTAAATACTTGAATCTTATTCATATCCTGATATTCAGACGTAAACATAAAGATATGACTCTCTAAATACATAAAAAAATATAAACAAAATTAAGCTGTTGAACACATACTTAAATCCTACTTTCAAACTCAAGTCCAAGTATTATAAACAATCATAGAAAACAAGTACAAAAGAGATGTAACATAAATAATAAAATATAAATTACAAGAAAACAAATACAAAAGAGATGTAACATAAATAATAAAATATAAATTATAATTATGAACGTATTTTTAATTAAATTATATTTATTATAATTATAATATAATAAATATTATTTTAAATAATTATAATAAATATTAACTATAAATATTGATGACTAAAAAAATTAAAACAATTAAATACCAACAATTATAGTACATTACAATTATCATTTAAATCCTTCACTAGAACAAAGATATGGTACTCCCTCGGGAGCCACATCAAGAATACGGATATTTTTGACCCGACGGCGTCCCTTTTCTTGATCCCACCATCCTGCACCACCCAATTTCTTCGGCCACGACAAAAAAGAAAATACGAAATTTCTTTTATAAAAGCTTTTCTAGCACAAAATTAACGTTGGGAAAATCTTCGTTAGCTTTTTTTTTTTTTTTTTCATGGGCAAATCTTCGTAACTTATGGCTAATATAGGCTTTTTTATGTAAATAATATAAAATTTTTTTTATTTACAAAAATGAGTTATTTTTAGATTATTTATCGAAATAGATGAATTTCTCAAATTAATTGAGAAATTATCATTTCAAATGACGATTTATCAATTGTAAATTTTAATTGAGAAATCGTTAAATCAGATAGTGATTTCTCAATTTGTTATAAGAAATCGTTAAATGAAATGACAATTTCTCATCAATTGCAAATCCGGTGACCGGAATATAAAAAATAATTGAGAACCCAGCATGGAATTTTTTTTTTGTTTTTTTGTTAAATTATGAGGGTCACTTACCCGTGACCCTTATAGTTTAGGCTTTGCAGCCTTTACATAAGGATATGACAGAAGTCATATCCCTCTAAGGTCACAGATATTTTACCCGTGACCTTTACTTGATGGAGGGACGAAGGGAGCCCTCTATAAAAGGAGCTCCCTCCCTCCTCTGATAGAGCAACCGAAACGAAAGAAATTTCTATGAAAAAAATATAATCAAGTTAAGGTGTTATTGAAAGTTAAGTAATCAAGCTAAAGCTTTTTTACGGGTATAATTGAATTTTATTCGTAAAAGTAATTTTCAATATGATTATATAATTTTTTTTTTGTAATTATGTTTTATTTTCATTTGTAAAAGTTCATTAATATTGACTATAATTAATTATATGTAATATTTATTTTAATTTTCATGTATGATTTTTTAGATAATTCATTTTAAAATCATACAATTTAGTTTGATTGTATTAGTATTTTTTGTTGAAATATTAGGGCGTTGTGAAATTTTATTATTAAATATAAATTATTTAGTAATAGTTAAACTGATTTTTGTTGTAATTAAGTTATTTTTTTGTTCACTTGATGATTGCAAGGAAGAAGTTGAATTTAACTTTGAAGCGTTCAAATATTTCAAAGGTATGCGATTTTTTTTATAGAAATTTAGTTTAATTTTTGTTTTAAGGCTAGGTAATGATGAATTTAAATGATATTTTTGTTACAGGAAAAATTTTGATCAATTCAATGGCATCATCATCATCATCATCATTGTTATTGAGATTACAAGAGTATCATATATTATCAAGGGTATTATCTGAGGTACTAAATTATAAATTTTGTTAATGATATATTTAAAACAGTATAAATTATAAATTTTATAAATAATGAATTAATGATTTCTTGAATAGGATACTCGGTAGGAAACACGATCACGGAAAGCATCTTTTGAACCACCGAATCTATTAATTGAAGACTATTTAAAAAGAACCGGATTTTACCATGCAACTCTAGTTAATCGCTGTCAATATGAGGTAGGACTAATACGTGTGTAGGTTGAATGATGAAGGCCTGAGACGCATACATTTCATTTTCCATGCGGTGAATGCACAATCACACTAGAGGATGTTGCACTTAACTGGGTCTACCAATTGATGGGAAGGAAGTAACAGGTGGAAGTCTGTTACACCGAGAGGCTTTATTCAAAGAATTGTTAGGCGTGATCCTTTTCAAAAATTTCATTCAGGGCTCAACTATCAAAATGACTTAGTTGATAGAAATGTTTCGTTATATCCCTGAACATGCAACTGAATGACAACTGAAATTCGCTACTCGAGCATATATTT
>JBBYHL010021977.1:0-11049 GCA_038381835.1 Adansonia madagascariensis
TACTTTTCGCATTTGTATTTTATTAGAAAAGGGATGGGAGAATCATTGAATTGATCCTTATCGAATCTTGAAATGCATTATTTGCATGCTCTCTCCACCAACAAATTGAAGACACAACTAAATTAATCGAGAAATAAAAAAATTTGGACTTAATCTAATTTTTTATGTAATTATTTTTAAAAAATAATATTTAATAAATTTAAAATTTAAATCTTAATAATTATAATTTTTTAATCTTTAGACTACATACAATTTCTTTTTGCACCAAAAAAACCTTTTAATTAATTGAAACTAAAAGTTAAATTTACTTGATTCGTATAATCATCCTTAAAAAGTAAATACTCAACAAATTTAAAATTCGCAACATTTACAAACTTTTCTTCTATCCTTAAATTATGATATATTATATATATATATATATATATAAACTTTAGTTTAATAGGATATTTTGTGCATGAAACACCCTTTGACTTCCATTGTTAATTTGCTAGTTTAAATATCACAATAGAGTGATTAGTTCATAACTCCAATTGCATCTACTGATCTCATTTATCCCAACAAATCTTTGAGTAAACTGTATTAGTAATAATCACAATAAATAATAATAATATTAAATCCAATTATCTTAAATTAAAATGGCTTGTGACATGGGGTTTCACCGAGATTTGATCACATTTTCTTTTTTTTTTTTTATTTTCCTAGTGAAGTATACTTGACAATGAAATGATTTAAAAACTAATTCTCAAGATATTAAATTAACAATTATTTATTTTTATCATAAAGTTTTGATTATTTCTTTGTTATAATAAGAAATAAGGCGGTTACCTGTCACACAAGGGTGGCAAAAATCTCTCTGTCGGTGCAATAAAAAAGTACTGCTTAATTGCGAATCTAAATAAGATGATGTGCTTATTAAACTAGATTAACTGATTATTAATCTGTCATTAATTAACATATAGAATTAATTAATTAATTAATTACCCTCACTTGTTTTGGCCAGCATGGTTAATGCATCCATTAGTTAATTCAATTCTGCATTTTAGAAGTTTCGTATAATTAACTCATTTTCAAAAATGTTGCTGCCTATTGCAGCTTGATTAGAATACAAGTTAATATTAATTAAGATTATTTAATTTTGAGTTATGAGGTTTGTTGGACTAGACCGCTTGCTTAAGGGTTCAGTATTCCGTTTGGCTCAACTAGGATTTTTATTTTCATTGTTTGGGCTAATCTAAGTTAGATTGGGATATAAATTTAAATTTTAAGTTTTTCAGATTGAAATCCGATCTGATTCATAAGTTTTATTTGAACTATCTCAAATTTTGAACGAACCTAATTCTCTTTTGAATGATTTTAAAAGTGAATACTTTTATATCGATCTAATTTATTCTAAATTTTAATTTTAATAGATTTAATAATTTTTAAATATAATATAAAATATTATATATTTAATAAATATAAAAATAATATAATAAATACGATAAAAGATGATTACCGCATGTTTTTGTTCTTTATTGATTAGAGTAGATATTAAGATAAACTTTTTTTTTTTTTTTTTCAAAAAGTGAGCAAGCACACCGGAGAAGAGTGGTGGTTTTGTTTAATTTGTAGTTGGATTAGTCTAATAGCACTTGATTAAAGTACCCCACATCATAAATTATTAGACGTGAAAATGACCATTAGGCGGAATCTCGATGCTGTTCCATTATTTTATTTTTAATGTAGATTTTAGAGAAGTTGGAAAGTTTAAGGTTACTGTGTGTGTGTGGTGTTATTTTTTTTTCCTTTTGCCTCTGATAAGGTAGCAGTAAAAAAAAAAAAAAAGTTGCCACCATTAATTTAAATAAGAGGAAACTTAAGATCTCGCGTTTATTAATCTTCGCTTGTAATAATTATATTTAATTTATTATATATTTATATAAAATTTAAAATTTTAATAATTTATATCATATAAATTTTTATAAATTTTGATATATTGATATATTTTAAATATATCTTTTTATTTAAATTAATTTTTTACATTTTATATTATATTTTAATATTTTTTACGTGATATTTATATTGTATTAGGATTGAAGTTTTCGTAAATATTCTAAATTGAATCGTATATACTCTTCCTTTTTTCTTACTAAAAAAAGTTAGGCATTCAAGTATATTACTTATCAACATCATGTATTTTTCTCACATTCTCTTATTTATTTATTAATTAGGATAGAAAAATAAATTTTTGATTTTTCAACAAACAAATTTAAACATGATTATTTTTTAAAATTAAATCTGTCTAGGGATAAAATTATTTGCTTGACAAGCTTGATTGAAATAATCGAATTTGAGATAAAATATTTTGATATAGACTAATCGAATTTAAATTATTATTTAATTAATAAAAAATTATTATTTTTAATTTAATTATAAAATTATATAAATATTAAATAAAATAAATTTTAAATAATAAAATAAATTTTTTAAATACAAAAAATTGAGTTTTTACTTTTTAACAAATAAAAATTGAATATTCAAACCTAATCTAAAATATTCATAATATATATATATATTTTTCCGTAGCATACATGCTTGGGTCGACTGTATATAATTTTATATACAAAATGAATATATTATTTGGTAGAATATTACTAGAATATCCTCTGTATAGCTAGAAAGCAAGCAGCCATGACATGACATGTCCACCCAACATCCAAGGTTAATTTGAGTGTGTGTGTGTGTGATATATATATATATATATATCTCTATCTTATCCATTAAAAACTTTAATGGAGTCTAGGTATAGAAATCATAACAATTGAAAATAAAAGTTTTAATATTTTATTATTATCATTATCGTTTCCTTTTGATCATTTTACATCAACAGTTTTGACTTAATTAATTATCATTTCCATTGATGAATTTTTTATTTCTATTTTTTTTTTTGGAGTATGAAGTGAATAGACACCAAGTATTAATTAAGGTATGTAGAAAGCTTATCATTTTCTTGCTTTTTCTTAAAATTTAATAATTAATTAATATCTGTTAGGCCACATGCAGGAAGCTAAGGCCAATTGATTAATCAAAGCTGCTGCTGCTCTCTGGCCTGCTTAAGCCGTCATTCAACAGCAATTTCTGTCATATTTTTATTGTTTCCTTCTTCACTAATATAAAATAATAAAATAATGGTGTGGATTAAGACCAATACGAAGTTTAGTTTGGTATTAAAAAACACATGAAATAAAAAATGTAAAATTTTAATCATACTTTCAGTTTGATTTTCATAAGCAAACAAATAAACAGTATAAACATCAAGGATTCATCACATTTGGGTGATAGTAAAGATGGGAATTGGGCGTATTAGATTGGGTTATTTTAAATTATTTTGATTAAAAAAAAGATTAATTCAATCTATTTATTATTTTTTTGGCCTTCCAGCTATTTAATTTTGTCCATTCAATAATTTGGGGTCATTATTTCAAGTTTAGATTGTTTATTTTTAAAGTTTAAATAAATTTAAGTATAAATTCTTTAAATTAAAATTTAAATTAATTTAAACTCAAGTTGAAATCAAATTTTGGTAATTTGAATTATATGAGATTAAGTTGTTGAAGTTATAAAATTAAAATATAATAAATTTTGATTTTACATTGAGTGCACCTATTAAATTGCCTAAAAGGAAATTATTCACTAGAAATGAAACTATTAAACCCTACTAATAAGATTAGTATAATATAACACATTATTTACGTTATATTTAGATAGACAATAATAATAATAAAAAATAAAGTTTGAGGAAATGGAAGGAAATATATATTTCATGTTTGAATAATTATTCTTTTCCTTCATTTTACTCTAAATTGAAATTTATAAAATTGAATATTTTAAAAGGAAGTAAAGATACTAAGCTCTCTTCGCTTTTTCTTTGATTTAAAAAAAAATTATTCCAACAAAAAAAATTATTTTCTCTTTTTTACTTTACTTTTCTTTCTTTTATCTTAATCCGAACATAAAATTAAAATATAATAAAAATAAAAAATTAATTAAAAATAGAACATATAATAATTTTTAATTTATTTATAAAATTAAAAAAATATTAAAATTTTCAAAATATATATATGATTTTTTAAGGATTCAAAATCTCATAAATTAAATAAAACAAAAATCTGTCAGTGTAGTTAGGTACCACTATGATTAAAACCCTGACCTCATCAGCTGGCTAATTCTACCACAAGCAAATAATATTGCCTTGATTTGTCTGGCTTCTTTGAATCTAAAGCCTCATGAGCCATGACGCACTGGCTTACGTGGCTTCCACTTTGGAAACATTGGCTTCGAGTTTGGTTTTCATCGTCCCAAATGCGGGCCACCCTGTAAGGGCTCCGTTGCCCCCCTGAAATCTGCAATCATCGCCAGCAAGAAACATGCTTCTGCGCCTAACATACGTACCGAGAAAACTGTATATATGGATAAATATTCCTCGACAACGAATATATTTACAGTGATTGATGGCAACAATGGTTTTTGGATTTTCTTTTTTCATGTAATAATCAAGTCTCTTCATAGTTCTTGGTCAATTATCAAATATATATGAATATAGGTTTGATAAGTAGTAGGCTTCTATTCAAATTTCAGATTTATAATTTTTTTTATTCTCGACTTGACCTCTTTTTTATATGAAAAAAAGTTAAAAAGAGAATATATATATATATATATATATATATGTATATAGCACTATATATAGGTTAATATGTACATAGCACCATATATAGGTTAAAGGAAATTTGGTGGTTGGAGATATTAACATGAAATGAAATGAATTTGACTTGATGTGCTTGGAAAAGGAGAGATTCTCTGTCAAATCCTTGAAAAATAACCGCAGAAGTTAAATGCAAATTGAGAATTAAACTGTTAAGTTCGTGACAATTTTTTTGGCAAAGGAGTCTCCCTCATCACTAATTATAAGCGACAAGCCCTAAATATATGCAAGAATTTGGAAGCGAGTAATATGGGAAGTTGCCTGGAAAGGTCCTGATTTGATAGAATTTGCCTCCTTTGATTGATTTTCTACTGCTACTGTCACTGTATTACATGCATGAAAAATTGCTAGCTATAAATCATAATTAAATATTTTAAGATTGATAGGCCAATGGCTTTATTCCAATGATCATGAAAAGCCAATTAAAACAAGGAAAAAAAATAGGAATGACGGTGTAAGTAAAACATATCATAGTGGATCTGAGAGTTAGGAAATAAGGAGTGGGGGGCAGGAGGGAAGATTTAATTTTAATCTTTCCATGGCTTTGAAATTTTGTAGCATTTAGCCTTGAGAATTTATCACTAACTAATACTTATTTCTTCATTGCATTTTCATAGCAACAATAATTTCTATAAGGATTTATAGTATATTTAGAAATGGAAACTTTGTCATTTTAAGTTTCCACCAAACCTTTTAATCACCAAATTACTTGCATGACTCTTCAAAAGCATGTCTTTTGTATATCCAAATTCAAAAAAGAAAAAAGTTAGAAAATAACATATACTAATATATATGGAATGTTATGTTACACATTTTAGCTTTTTAACGACGAAAACATTTACTTTTTTTGTTTATAGCTTCATTAGATCTTAAATATAATAATTGGATCTTTACTTATCAATTTAAGTTTTGAGATAATTAATTCAATTTAAAATAATATCAAAGACCTTGAATTTAAATTTTGACAACTGCTTTCTCTTTAAAAAATTTTCATTTATTCTACATTTTAATTGATGTGCGTATTCATTAGTCATTCATATGACGGGTTTGGCTCCTTACATTAATTTTTTTATCTATTATTATTCAATATAAATTTAATCACCATTCACAAATATGATACATATAAATGGTGATGATTAATAGATTAAAAAATAATAAATAAAAATTAATAATGAATGAAATTTTAACCTTCATATGACTTGCACTTGAAGATCGTATTGCAACTTAGGCCATTTTTTAATTGATCATTGAGCAAAGGAAACGATCATGAATCACATTTTTCATCAAACTCAGATCTTTAAATTAATTAGAAAATAAATCATGATTTTGCTTGACGAGGAAAGGTGTCTAAATAAAAGAAAAAAAAAACTAGAGTCTCTGGTGTTGTAGGTAGGGCAGGAATAATGTCTAAAAGAGTAAATTGACCGATCCTTTGTGTCTGTTTAGAGGCTGAGAGAAGAATGAAAATTTTCGTCATCAATTTTGTCCTTAAAATATATGGTACTCAAAAGACAAAAGAGTCTTTAATTATTTCATCTTTGGATGAGAAGGAAAAGTTTGGCAACATATCGAAACCGTCAACACTGCATTTGAAGATGTGTTCATACCTTAATTAATTAATTTGAAAATAATTAATTTCTTGAAAAAATAATAAATTAAATGAGTTTAGCTAATATAAAAGATAAGATCTATGCTTTTCTTTTATATAAAAAAATGCTTTAGGTCTCAACAAGAATATAAAAGTTAATCATTAAAAAAAATATTAAAATCGATAATCAAATTTAAATTTTACAAATAAAATATCCGATCTTACTAACTTAATCAACCCGTTGATTATATATCTTTCAATTATTAAAGAATATTATATAATTAATTAGAGAACACTCATATAAATATAAATTTGAAAACAATAAGAAAAAATGGGGTCTCAAATATGATAGTATTATATAAAATTACGATTAGTAATTCATTTGTATACCGAACATATTAAAATGTAAAATAAGAATAAAAAAGCAATTATCATAGGAAACATCGTAAAAACCTTTATCAACCCCATCAAAATCAAACTTATTATTCCTAAAGAGCATTTTGGATGATGCAAGCAAAGGCGTGAGTTTCTTATCATCTAGATGATTGTCTACGTCTTTTGGTTTCACTTTCAACAAAAACAATTCAAAACATCTACGTAAACAATCCGTCTCTACTCGGAATGCATACAAAATTCGAAGTTCGATTTTAAATTATTGACTATGAAATTTATTA
The DNA here is from genome assembly GCA_038381835.1 of Adansonia madagascariensis. Classification (NCBI taxonomy): domain Eukaryota; kingdom Viridiplantae; phylum Streptophyta; class Magnoliopsida; order Malvales; family Malvaceae; genus Adansonia; species Adansonia madagascariensis. The sequence continues at coordinate 7,004 of JBBYHL010021977.1, forward strand.
ATTTTATAAAAAAAATTTAAAATAATATGATATATTTATTATTTTAAATAAGTTTTTTTTATTTTTTATACGTTGTTTCAATTCGTTCGGGCGTTTACATATAAGCTATCCAAATTTAGGGTTTGTCCTCTTTTTTTTTTTTTTTGTGGTTGTTGTTGCTGCTTGGGAAAGGAAAGGTAGCTAGGATTACTTTTTCAACTATTGTTAATTATATTACTAATTAATAATATTATCTATTTTTTTATATGAAAGTATCATCGATTATCGACCTTTAAATGCCTCTTTGATGGCTTAACTTTTGGTCTTTTGCGAAGGTAATTGAATGCTCCCACGGCCACCTTCCTCAGTAGCTTGCAAAAGTGTCAATTAAAACCCCATTTTCATAGTCAAATGATTGTTCCCATGGGATGAATCTGGATGCCTTCTTATCCAAGGAATTTATTAAAAGATTCATGAAGCTTATATATATTAAATAATTTTGATGATCAAATACCAGCATCTACAATGCTTTCTTTTATTCTAAAATAGTAGCTTTCTAAATATTAAAAGAAATAACATAAAAAGGTACAATACAATACATACTCAACTAGTATATGTATTTCACATACACCCATAAAACTTTGTTTATTCTAAAAACTTACATGAAAATTTCTAAAATCTCTTATAAATTATAATAGAATTTGAAAACAAAATTGTAATTGAATGCAATATATTAGTGCATGTAATAACAGCTAAAGGATTTTAAATAATCAAGGAACCTAACTCATGTCATGTTACTTCAATTCTGTTTCCTTCTATGCTAGCTTTGTAATCTTAATGTTACTTTAATATATTTTAACTTTAAAAAAAAATGACATTATTTAAAGATTAAAATGGGTAAATAGCATATGCTTGAATTGTCGCCTCCAGAAACCAAAAAAAAAAAAAAAAAAAAACAAAGGGAGCTTTGATATATAGAAGATGAAACACCTGTTTTATATGGATATAATTTGATATATGCTCTTGTAAATTCCGTAGTATACTTAGCTTCTTAATTATTAATTTATTATTCGATTTTAAAATTCTAATCACAATTATGTTCAGTAGGGTTTTTTCTTTTAAAAAAATGTTATATGGTTGAGTTTATATCTGGTTATAATGATAAAGATGATGTCTATCAAAATGATGATGATGATAAAGATGAAATGAGTTCCCTTCCTTTGTTAAAGACTTGTTTTTTCTTTTTCCATTAGCCGAAAAAAAAAACATAATAATTATTTGTTAAAAATTCTTAAATGCTAAAGCTAATCATGAAAGGAAGGAAAAAGAAAAAGAAGAAAAAGAAAAAGCTAAGGGGTTCTTTAATTTGTCTAATTATTTCAATCCACCATTATTGGGTTTTACTGTGAAGACAATGTCAGTAAGCAATTACAAAATAAAGGAAAACAATTACTTACTGTATGGGATTTTTTTTTCTTGTAAAGTTCCTTACTTTCTTGATTATGATTCTTCATTGATCCAAATTAAACGATTTCATTTTCACATAATTAATATTTCAGAAATAATTTCATATATCATTATATTTTATTATCGAATTATTATAATAATATATATTTTAAAAAATATATAAAAAATTAAATTATATGATGATTTTTTAATTTTATTTATAAAAATAAAAATTTTAATTATTTATGTCTCGAAAACGAATATTTAAGATTAATGTTCAGGCAAATGAAATGAAATTAATTTAAATTAAAATTATCGAAATGGCAATGGTAGAGCTCGCTTTACCTGCTTATTTAGTTGAAACTAGCTTTGAAAGGACAATATTGCAAAACTTTTTGTAAATGCGACCTTCGACAGGGAGTGGCTTAAAAGCTTAAAAATTTTGCTTTACTTGTTGTGGCCTTCATTGCCATGAAAAGGTGCTGCTTTTTAATGGGCCCTTTCGCTCAGATTAAACGTGCATTTGGCATTTGATTTATTAATTAATTTTCGTGGCTTTGCTATATATTTTACCCCCTTCTCTTCTGGAACATTCTCCCTTTCAAATAACTACACATTCATTTTTATTTTCCCATCTTCCTTATATTGTTTACATCAATTCCAGTTTCTATAAAAGAAAAATCAATATTTATAATAGAGTTAAAAAATCTTATAAATACTGAAAATTTTATGCATAATTTTTAAAGAAATTTAATTAAAAAAAAAGTGGGTGAACTGGTTATATTTCAATCAAATATATTAATTGTAACATTAAATTGAAACCTACCTCAGGACCACACAGCATTCGATCTTTGCCCTTTACGAAGAAAACCTAATTACCAATTAACAAAATCAAATTTCCCATAAATTATGAATTTTCAACTCATATCGATAAAAATAATTATCAGATATTTATTTCTGAATATAATTTTTTAAAGAGTTGTTTGAATGTGGTGGGAGTAAAGTTCAGACTTATTTTCAAACTATTTTTGTTGTTTCTTATATTACTTCTCAAAAATTAAAAAAAATAAATTTTGAGTCATAATTCTATTCAACACAAAAAAGCCAATTTCATTAATTGATTAGAATAATGGAAAAGTTATTTTTATTACTTCAACATTTTTCAAATATATAAAACAAAAATTTAGACAAACGAACGAACAGAAAAAAAAAAAAAAAAAAAACCACCATACCGACAGCTAACCAGGCTCCTAGCGCAGCGGGCTCAGCCCGGTTCATCCCAAATACTTCTAAACCTATTATTTCCCGTTTATATGGTCCTCTCTTTTTTAGCTCCCTATTTACTTGTCTCTCCCTAGAAAGTTCTTTTATTTACATTTGAGCTTATCCTTTTTGACTGTAATCATATGATTAGATCTTCTTCATTATCCACCGTAGATTTTTTTTTTTTCCCTCTTCCTGTCTCACATAACCGAACACGCGTTTGGATTCTCGTCACTGAACATCTGGGGCGCGTGAAGGTGATGACGTGAGTCCACTATGAACCCCTGATTCCCATAGGACCCAGGCTGAGGATACATAAAACCTTGATTCACGTATCCGTACTCATGAAGATGATTCTGATATCCCTCGACCGCATAACTCGGACCACCGTACACGTGTCCATCCGACCAGTACATTGGCTGTAGGGGAGACGCGTATCCATGATACTCCATCTTGCTCACCTCCATCTTCGCTTCACCACCACCGCCACCGCCACCTTCTTTCTTCTCGCCGCCTTCCTTTTTCTCTTCACCGCCGGCTTCTTTCTTCTCGCCGCCTTCCTTTTTCTCTCCACCGCCAGCTTCTTTCTTCTCGTCGCCTTCCTTCTTCTCTCCGCCCCCTTCCTTTTTCTCGCCGCCTGCGGGAGCTTCTTTTCCTTTTTCTTTATTATCACCGCCGGCGTCTTTCTTTTCTCCGCCATCTTTTTTCTCACCATCTTCTTTCTTAGGGGGAACCACCTCCACACTTCGCCTTAACTTCTCCTTGAGATAAGGAATGAGGTCTTGCACGTCCATTGTTCCTTTTACGGTCACCAAATCTTTAGCTCCATCCACGTTCACTGATTGAACTCCTGTTTTAATTAATTGAAAAAATAAAACCATATCAGGATTAGAACTTCATTAATTAAACAAGATTACGTCATCTTACGCTATTAATTTAATTTTTAATTATTTTTTTATTAAAATATTTAATTAATTCAAATTAACTCCAACTCATAATTAATTAACCTTTTTTTGCTAAGTCATAATTAATTAACTTACCATTGACCTTCAAGATGATTCTGCGAATTTTGTGAATGCAACCGTCGCAATGTGTTCTAATCTTCAAAACCACCGTACTCTGTAACCAAACAAAAATAAATCACAATTAATTACGCACAGCTCAGACAAATCAATAATCATAATTTTAAACCAAACTCCTCGTTTTACTATTTATTTAATTGAACACCTCAACCAAATTTTTAAATTTCCGATTCGAACAATCTCAACTTCCCCGGGTTCTTCGCACTTCTAACATGGCCATAAGAAGGCCCCTTTTTTTTTTTTTTTGTAAATTTACCTCTTTAGGTGGCTTTTTCT
>JBBYHL010021988.1:0-11047 GCA_038381835.1 Adansonia madagascariensis
CGAATTTCATCTCGAGACATTCGAATGTCTCTATGTTAGCCCGATCAGACTTGAGAACATGCTTCGGCCTCCTATTGGCTCATATCAAGGCACAAACACATTTTACATCTTTACCATCCTCATTCATAATAATTTTTTTACCAAAAGTCATCAAAATGCGCTCCCGTCTTCTAAATTACAAGGTTTTATCAACTAAATTTTTCCAACTCGACCTCTTTAAAGAGTGTCAGACATGTCACTTTTGGGGATACTCCAACCCCGACCTTTCGAGGGGATACTCAAACCTTGCTTTTCCAAATTGCCAAGATCTAAAAATCTTCCTTTGTCAAAATTATTTGTCATCCATAGGGATACTCCAACCCTGACCTTCCGAAGGGATACTCTAACCCAGCTTTTCCAAATTGTCAAGATCTAAACATCTCCTTTTGTCAAAATTATTTGTCATCCACGAGGATACTCCAACCTCATCTTTTCGAAGGGATACTCCAACCCTATCTTTTAACTATAATTAATCTTTTTTTTTCTCCATCTCAGACTTTTATGAATATGTCAAACTAACCTTGTTTAATCAAGAAATCCAGATGCATCTAAAAAATTACTGATTCGGTTATTCCCATATAATTGATGCTAATAGCGAGATAAATTCTAATAGTCCACCCATTTTCTTTATCATTGCATTGAACGATCCATGTTATGTTACTTTATTTATTACCTTACTAACATGATTTCTTTGTGATGATTATTTGCATTCATGTTTCCAATCATTTCAAATAAAACTAAAGGTAATGTACCACATGGGTATCTCTCCACTACCCAAAGTGGAACATTCCATTTTCAAAGTAAAATCCAGATGTCATTTTTATTGAAAATCTCTATATTCCTCATTTCTCCGGGGTGTATATGAGATTATATCTTTTTCATTAAAACCTAGATTTGTATTTCTATAAGATTCATGCATTAAAAGAAGGTTATATCATAATAATGATAAGATAAGATCGAAATAATCAAAACGAGATAAGACATAGCTAATAAGGTAGCGATTTCGAGCGTCACGAAGAGGTTCATACCTCATCACGCGTAACCAACTCCCGAACCCAAATGGCAAATCTTTGCATTACGTAGACCATGGGATTGATGTTTTGAGTTTCATATCTCAAAACATAGGTTTCAATAGGCATCCGATCATGCCTAGCCCAAAATAATCAGTGGCAACTCTAAGCATTAACCATTTCATGATGGTCATTCGAGACCAATAAGATGAGCGATTTGTCTTATGGTCTCTTTCCCTGTATCACAAGTCAAGAATCCATACATTCTCGTTCTCATCACATCGCCAAAGAATAGTCTCAGTCAAGAAGATAGTTACAAGTCAGGAAAATATTTTAAGTCATATGCACTTTTAGATCTATAAAGATCCACCCTTGGGGTACATTACGACAATGAATAAGATCAATTTTTCACTATTTATGACCAAGTTGATGTAACTCAAGAAGCCACAGATATGTGCAAGTTATATTGGTACACAAGTATTGATACAAGGCTTTACATTGCCAAAAACTAGAATTTTCTTATGTAGTATCAATACAAGAGGGTTTGGTATTGATACCTAAGATATGGTATCAATACTGTAGGCACCTCATTTTGTTCGGCCAGTTTTGGCATCCTAGAAGTTAGGTAAAAGATGATAAAATCAAAAAATAGAAATAAAAAATAGAGGACGACTGCACCAAGCAAAAAATTTTTTTTAAAAGGTCTAAAATGCCTATGGGTCACCTTAGAGAAAAATGTAAGATAAAGCATCAAAGGCCATTTTTAATGTTGTCATCAGAGTCACTCAGATGAGTATCTGAACCAATTTCTCACTAGTTGTGTCCAAGTTGAGGAAAATCAAGAATTCATAGGTACATGTAAGTTTTATTGGTGCTCAAGTATTGATACGAGGCTTTATGGCACCAAAAATTTGAATTGTCACATCTAGTATCGATAGAAGAGGGTTTGGTATCGATACCTAGTAGACTGTATCGATATAGACCTTGGCAGTAGCTAAAGTTGTGATTTTGGCAAAACATATCGATACATAAGCATATTATCGATACAATTCCAAAAAGTATCGATACATGCCTCTAAGTCTCGAGACTGGAAACATTTTTTGCTCTTAGTAGCGATACACAGTTCATTGTATCGATACTCATGGGTAAATTTGCCTTGTGTATCGATACACAATGTTTTGTATCAATACATAAAGACACATTTGCCTAGTTTGAGCCATTTTTCAGCCACTGCACCACTGATTAAAAATCTGATTCAAACACATTTCTTGCACCAAAAATTATCAAAATTCATACCAGGCTTCATCTTTAGGCTTGTGATTAGATTTAAACAAAATATTAAGGTCCAAATAGCCAATGACAAAGGACATTTCATGACATTAGGTAATTTGTCAAAGGTTAAGGCTGAACTTACCTAATGCTCAGCAAAATAAAGCAGTATAGATCCATTATTTTTGCTGAGCAAACCAATAGGTTTGCATGGCAGTTGAGCACTTGACCTGAACTTTGCATAAGGTACATGCACCAAAACCACAAAATACCTTTGCCTCTTTATCTTTTGTCTCATGGCCACATGGCCATATAAGCTAACTTTGGACTCAACTAAAGAAAAAATGAAGAGATTCCCAGCAAAAAAACTCCCATTTATTACTTCATTCCTTTTGTTTTCCACTCCTACCAAAAACTATAAAAAAAAGCTCTTCTCTATTTTTGAATCCCTTCAAAACCATCACCAAAAAGGTCCATCCAAAAACTTTCATTTCACTCATAATCCCTCTCAAAACTCCCCTTTATCTATACCTAACTAATAAGCCCCTCCTTTTCATCACTCTTTTGCTGTTCAATCCAAAAAGGTGAAGCTAAAAACTATTGCTCGAAGAAAAGGTTGAAGCTTGAAACTTTTGGTATATTTCCTCTACTTGACTCTGTATATTCTCTACTTTTTCAATATTTTCATCATCCTAGTGACCTCTCTATGTTACCATGATCCTTCTAAAGTTCTCATGCATTGTTGTTGCCTTGTTTGCTGTAGTCTTAGAGTGTTGATGCTCTCTTGTTGCCTTAATGTTGCATGGTAGGCCAAACATCTTATCTTTCATTTTGACATCAAAATAGCCCCTTTATCTATGCATTTTCTATCATATATCATCTATTTCACATGCTTATCACATGATTAAATGTCCACCTTAACATGCCTTATGTATATTCATGCATTTTCTTGTGTTTTAAGGAGTCTCATGACATAAAAATGCTGTCTTGAAAACTTTGGCCGATATTCTTTTGTTTAAATGAGTTCATACACCTTATTTGTCATCTTCTCAGATTTTTGTCACCTATTTCCATGTTAACATGTCACTTATGTGTGTTTGCATGTTTTGTCCTTGTTCATCTTAGTTCACGTTATGTTTTTTTAATGTCATTCCTCTGAAGATGCATGCTTGTCTGTTAAAAATCTGATTTTCTTAAAGAAATCCCAAGTTAAGTTCATGCTACCTCTAATAGATGAATAATAGCATAGACTTAATGGCTTCATAAAATTGGTCTTCCGATCTTGGGAGTAGATAAACATTTAGCTTTGGATTTATGGTGAAATAAGTTTAGTTTTCAAAGAAAAAAAGGAAATCCTTTTTAGTATTAATCTTTCATCTTGAGCCTCATGTTTTTTTTGGTGACATGGTCATGGGTTGTTCCATTATCCCAAACTACTATGAGGTTGTGGAATGAACTTGTGAAGCCTGTGTTACTCTTTGTTGCAGACATTCAGACATCGTAGACCTAAGTCTATCTTCGATAAAACTGAAATATCAAAAATCCCCTTATTTTTTGCTCTAGCATCACTGTAGTCCAAACTTGAAAAATCCTTTTCGAACCATAAAATATTTCCTTTGATTTTTCTAATATATTTCCTTTAAATGGCATTGAATTACCTTTCTAATAGTGCCTTAATTGCCCTCGGATCATCCTAGACGAGGGAGCTATGATTTTTAGAACATTTGCTGTCTAGAACTCCTAGAACCAATATGCAACATTTTGTTTAGGCTACTTTGGCCCATCAACTGATTTTTACAAAATTTACAAATATTTTTCCTAAAATGCTCACAAAATTTGCTTTTCGAAAAGGTATTGTTCATGATCTAATGATTCTGGAAAAGCTTGGAATGATTTTCCAAAGTCCATCATGCCCTTTTCCTTGTACATGCTGCCAGTGTCGAGACCAACTTCAAACATTAATTTTGTCTAGAAAGTGATTTTCTAGAATTTTTGGACTATTTTTATATTAAACTTTGTCAAGCTACCTTTCCAACAATACCTCATTTACCTTCTGAAGTCTACAGATACACCTAAAAAAAATCCAAAAATAGAGATGACATGATACTATCCCTTGTTTTTAACCGAATTTTTGAATCTTTTTTTATTGAGACATTCTGATGTCTTGAAATGCACCTAGTTTATCCCTTTCACAACATAACCCCTTTTGACTCAGATCATAAATACAAAAAATAGATTTCATATTAAAATTTTCGCTAGTGGAGATACTCTAACTCCACTACTCAAAGGTGATACTCTAGCCCATTTTTTTAAAACTTAATTTTTCTCCTTGTTCCTAAATGTTTTCCCAACTTTGGGGATACTCCAACCTCGTTTTTAATTAAAAAATTCAAATTTTCTCTTTATTCCTAATTGTTATCCTAACTTTGAGGATAGTCCAACCCCACTATTCAAAAGGGATACTCCAACCATATTTTCTATTAAAAAATTTAAAATTTTACTTTAATCTTAACTATTTTCATAGCTCTATTTTAGGGGATACTCTAACCCCACCTCATCGAGTGGATACTCTAACCCCACTTTTATCTAAAAAAAAAACCTTAAAATTGTCTCTATTCCAGATGCCTCAAAACTGTTTTGATAGAAATCATCTTTCTTCTTTAAATTACCACTGAATCTAGATCGGTCTATAAAATTTTCATCTCGATTGTTCTTTAATAATCGATGGCAATTATGAGATACGTTTCGATTGCCCCTCCTTTTATGTTATTTTGTTTGTGATTACTTGTTTTTGATATTATTATATTTCTCATTTTTTACCTTATTAACTTGTTTCCTTTTGTAGTAATTATTATGCATCCATATTTAAAATTTATTTTTCAATAAAATTTACAAGGCGACGTTTTGTGTTGATATCTCTCTAGTGCCTAATACAAAACATACAATTTTTTAAAAATCCAATTCGAACAACATTTTCACAAAAATCCCTATGTTCCTCACATCTCTGAGGCGCATAGATGATCTAATTTTCTTTAAAAAAACCCAGATTTCTATTTTCCAAAACTTCATGCATTAAAGAGAATTATATTTAAATAAAGACCAAATGGAACCAATTTAACTGAGACCAAAGTGAGATAAGTTAGTAGGTACTGATTTTGGACGTCGTAGGGACGCTTGTTTTTCCCTAGGCGTAACCAACTCCCGAGCTTAACCAATGAATCTTTGGACTTTGTAGACCTTAAAATTAGTGTTTCAATAATTGTAACTCGTGATATTGTTTTCAATAAGCATCCGATCTTGCCTAGCTTAAAACAATCAGTGGCGACTCCAAATTTATGGCCACTTTGTGGTTGCCATCTGAGACTAATTGGATGAGCAACTCATCCGACAATCTCTACCCCCTTCATAATATCACGACTAATCCAAATCCCAATCAAGGGATAGCTCAAAGGCTCAACCACAACCAACCATCATTTATTTTTAAGTCAAGCATGCCATGCCCTTTGGATCATCCAAAGTTTTAAAGGTCGGGCACATGGTGACAAAATACCTAACATGGTTGTATTGATACAGACCTTGGCAGTAGCTAAAGTCATGATTTTTTGCAAAATGTATTGATACATAAGCATGAGTATCGATACAAATCCATGGAGTATCGATACAGGCCTCTAAGTCTCAAGACTTGAAACATTTTTTGCTCTTAGTATCGATACACAGCTCATTTTATCGATAATTATGGGTAAAAAGTACCTTGTGTATCAATACAACATGTTTTGTATCAATACATCAAAGCATTTTTGCCCAATTCAAGCCACATTTTAGCCTTCAAAAACTCAATTTAAACATGTTTTTACATGAAAAAACTATCATAAATCATTGCAAACCTCAACTATGGGCTTATAATCGAATTCAAACAAATTTTTAGAGCCCAAACAATCAATGACAAAGTTACTTTCATAATATATATGGTTGTAAGAGGGTATGGCTAGCATATCTCCAATTGTAGGCTGTCACAACCTTTCTATCTCCTTGCTTAGCCTGGCAGAACCAATAGAAAAAGAGTCAGTTGAGCATGGTAGTTAGAGATGTCCCTTGGTACAGGAGGGAAAGATAAAAAATGCCCTTGTATTGTTTTCTAAAAGTAGGGACTGGGCATTGAAAAAACCCCCAGCTATCTCAAAGGAAAAAAGAGATCTTTAGCCATTTTCAAAAACCTCTCCAGCAATCTCAAAAGACTCTAGCAACTTCAGTTCCAAACACTCACCAAAAATAATATTCCATTGCCTCTCACCCTTAACCAACCTATATTCCCGTAGCTACCTAAAACCACCACTAGAACACCTTTAAAAACTCAACCTTTGACATACTTTCATCCTCAAAGCACCTCACCGGTAACCATATTACCAAAAAGCTTCTTCTTTTCGCCCTTTTCCTACTATGTAATAGCAAAAAAAGGGAAAGAACTAAGCTTAAAGTCACTTCTTTAAAGAAAGAGGAAAGTTTAAGCTTTTGCTGGTATATTTTCTACCTTATTCCATACATTTTTTGTTTTAATCATCCATTTCATTTTAGTGAGTCCTTCATGCTGCCATGACACCCTAAGTCTCTCATGCATTATTGTTGCCTTAGTTGTGGTAGTCTTAGGATCTTAATGACCTTTTTAACACGTTGACACTGTTTGGATATATAAACTCACTATACTTCATTTTTATCATCACATAGCCCCTATTCATGCATCTTTTGCTATGTTTTTTCCATATTCACATATCTCATATTTAAATGGTCACTCTAACATGTCTTATGAATGTTCATAAAATTTCTTATGTTTTAAGGAGTGTCATGAAATAAAAATGTTTTCTTGATAACTTCAGTATCCTTTCCTTTGTTTAAACATTTTTATATCATCTCCAAACACCCTATTTGTCATCCTCTTGCATTTGTGTCACCCATTTTCATGTCAAAATGTCATCTTTCTATGTCTGCATGTGCTATATTTTGTTCAAGATATCTCCATTAAAATGCTTGCTCATTTCTTAAAACTTGATATTCAAAAAAATCCCCAAGCTACATTCATGCTAACTCTAATAGATGAGGAATAGCATGGACTTAATGCTTTCATAAAATTAGTCTTCCAATCTTGGGGACAAAGTAAACATTTCAGCTCTGGATTAATGATAATACAAGTTTAAAAATGATGTTTTCCAAGCAAACTTAACATTTTTTAGTCAGAAAATACTAAGCCTTGATTTTGAGTTTAACACCTTCATGGCATGGTCAACGGGTTGCTTTGTTATCCCAAACTACTCCAGGATTGTGGAATGAACTCATGATGCCTGTGTCATTCTTTTCCATGTGTTATGGATGTTTAAATGTCCCTAAATATAATTTGACCCTTAAAAAACCTGGGATATCGAATGATCCCCTTTTTTTTGCTCTGACAGCACTGTAGTTCGGATTTGAAAAATCCCTTTCGAACCTTAAAATATTTTTTCATGTTTATAATTTTTTTTCCTTAAAAGGAATCTAATTACCTTTCTAACAATGTCTTATTTTCCCTCAGATCATCCCAGATGAGGGAGTTATGATTTTTCAAACAATTGCTATCCGAAATTATTAGAACTAGCGTGCAACATTCTATTTGGGCCATCTTAGCCCATCAGATGTTTTTTAAGAAATTTTAAATATTTTTCCTAAAACGTTTATAAAATGCTTTTTCAGGAAAGGTATTGTTCATGATTTAACAATTCTATACAAGATTGGAACAATTTTCCAAAGTCCATCATGCCCTTTTCCATGTACATGCTGCCAATGTCGAGACAGACTCGAATTCAAAAATTAATTCTAGCTAGAAAATGATTTTTTTGGATTTTTAGAATATTTTTATATTAAACCTTATTGAGTTAACTTTCTAATGGTACCTTGTTTACCCTCTAAAACCTTCGGATGCACCCAAAAAAATTTGAGAATGGAGATGGCATGATGTTGTCCCCTGTTTCATCATAATTTTCCAAATCTCTTTTTATTAAGACATTGGAATGTCTCAAAATGAGTTTGATTGGCTCCCCTACAACACCAGCCCTTTTTGACTCGGATCAAGGCTAAAATACAAAATTATAAAAAAATGTTCATAATAGAATTTTTGCCATTGGAGAGACTCTAACTCTATTGCTTCAAAGGGACACTACAACCCCATTTTTAATTAATTTAAATATTTATTCCTAAATATTTGCCTAACTTTATCTTTAGGGATACTCTAACCCTACTACTCCAAAGGGATATTCCAACCTCATTTTTAATTAAAGATTCAAATCTCTTTATTCCTAAATATTTTCCTAGCTCTATCTTTGGTGATACTCCAACCTCACCTCTCTGAGGGGATACTCCAGCCCTATTTTACCTTAAAAAAATTCAAATTTTTTTCTTTTTCGGGTGCTTTAGACTGCTTTGATTGAGATCAAATTTGACCTTCAAATTACCATCAAATTTAGAGTTGTCTCTAAAATTGCCACCCCGATTATTCTTTAATATTCAAAGGCAATTATGAGATACATTTCAATCGTCCCTTATTTATGATGCTCTTTTGGTTGTGATTGCTTGCTTATGATATTATTAAATATTTTTTGTCTTACTAACACATTTCCTTTTGCAATGATTATCATGCATTCATATTTAAAATTTATTTTTTTTCAATAAAATGTACAAGGTAATGTTTTGTGTAGGTATCTCTCTAGTGCCTAATACAAAACATCCAATGTTTTTTAATCCAATCTAGACAATGTTTCAACAAAATCCCTATGTTCCTCACATCTTCATGGTGCATAGGTGATCTAATTTTTTTAAAACTCGAATTCGTATTTTCCTGCAATTCAATAAGATTATATCTAGATATAGACTAAATGGAACTGATTTAAGCGAGATCAAAGTGAGACATAGTTTTTGGGCATCGTGGGGATGCTAATCCTTCCCCATGCGTAACTAACTCCTGAACCGAACCAATGAATTTTTGAGCTTTGTAGACCTTGAAATTGATGTTTCGAGTTTCATAACTGGAAATATTATTTTCAATAGGCATCTGATTTTGCATACCCCGAACTAATCAGTGGTGACTCTAAGTTTATGGGCACTTCGTGGTGGCCATCCGAGACTAGTTGGGTGAGCGATTAGCTTGATGGTCTCTTCCCTCTCTTTCCCATTATTATGCCTAATCCAAATCATGGGATAACTCAAAGGCTTGACCATAACCAACCATAATTCATTTTTAAGTTAAGTGCACTATGCCCTTTGGATCTTTCGAAGTTTTAAAGGTGGGGCATGTGGCGATAGCTTAGTAACTCCACTAGGGACCAACTAGAGAGTTAGGCCTATAACTAGCTATTGTTCACTCAGTTCTTAGTTTTTCAGTCTCCATAATTATTTAGATATAACTCTCTTTTATTTTTGCCTACTAATCTTTATTATTTATGTTTTTGCCTTGTAATTGTTAGGGACTATTTGTGCTCGATTAAATGTTGATTTAAATAAATATAGCAATATGGGAGTAAAACAAAAAGGTTTGATTGTTTCCACAGCACACACCGTGCACTTGCATTTGCGCTAGATTCCCACCAAACACCATGGTATGGTTAGTATCCTAATTATTAGGAGGAAGTAAGCCATCTGCCTTCATGAGTAACCTTCCTCATAAGCATGACAAGACCTTCTAGGATGTAAATTACCTATGTCTCTCGTGAGTACCCCTTCGTATTTGCATAGGGAAATACATCCATTGGACTGAACACATTCTGCCAAACTCATGACAGGCCTAAGATCGAGGTGCCTCAGCTGTCCTTACCAAATGGAAGAGCAATTCGAATACCGAAATAGTTGTCAACTTAAACCCATATAGTTACCCTATGAGCTATACCATGTCAAATCATACCAGATACTACTAGAATAACCCAAAAAGTAGGATCACTTGGGGAAACATTTCTTACCTTTACTTCTATATACCATAGTTATGCAGGCGATGATGGGTGAACATTATCATCCGCATTTGCATTTTTATTATCATGATCATTCCTTTAGGATATGATGTTACATTCAATGGCAAATCCTTTTTAATAAATGGGCAAAGACAAACGAATGCCATTACTTGCAATACGATCTTAAAATAGTTGTATCTAATCGAAATAAGCCACTATGCTGACTGAACGATGTCTTAGCATGTACTTAACATAGATGGTGATGAACAAACATCATCATTTAGACAGTCAGTCTTAATCCTCATAAGGTATCATGACATATCATAAAGAGGCAATGTTAATGCGGACATGCTGGTACACTGCCCGTTTAATACTTCAATATTCATGATCATCATGTTTACCCATAGGCATTATATCGCCTATTCTTGGGGGCAAATGTTGTGATACATTTTTATTGCTATTCCTTCATTTCATTATCTTTTGCCTATTATTTCATATTGGTTACTAACTCATTCATTTTTTGCTTTTCTTTTTCACCATGCATCATTTCAACATAATCACCATCACTATGGGACAATTAGTTAATGGTTCAGTGTTCATGAGGGGGTGTCTATCATGGAGTAATAGCCCAATTCAAAGCTAAAGCCCTTTAAGGAAGTCTGAGCATGGTCAAAATGCCAATAGCATGAAGATAGAGACATCGTTAAACTGAGGTTTGTCTCAATGGCACATGAAAGGATCAAGATAGGGTACCTTCAAAATGATTGG
>JBBYHL010022019.1:0-11044 GCA_038381835.1 Adansonia madagascariensis
ACTCAGTCAATTAAATTACTTAAAAGTTTTAAAATCACATTAATGATGATACAAATTGAGAGATAATTAGTATTTTCCCATAAAATACATAATTATCTATATCATATTAAAACTTCTAATTTCATACTTTCAACAATCTATATCATATTAAAATGATTTATTGAGTTGGTGTTACGAGTTAATCAGATTTTAACTCAGTTAATTGAATTATTTAAAAGTTCTAAAATTACATTAATGATGATACAAATTGAGAGATAATTATGTATTTTCTTATAAAATACATAATTATCTATATCATATTAAAACATCTAATTTCTTACTTTCAACAATCTATATCATATTAAAATGATTTACTGAATTGGTGTTACAAATTAATCAGATTTTAACTTAGTCAATTGAATTACTTAGAAGTTTTAAAATTACATTAATGATGATACAAATTGAGAGATAATTATTTATTTTCTCATAAAATATAAAACTACCTACTAACAAATTGAAAGATAATTTTTTATTCATTTTTTCCTGAACCCACTAATATAGTGGATGTGCCATGATCTAGTAACTACTAATTAGATGATTATCATCATTGTTGCACAAAAATGAGAAATATATTTTTGAAAGTCTCATAGTTTTATGCTATTTAATTTCACTGCAGAGGAAAGGTTGGGAGACAAACTTAGGAATCCATGCAGAAAGGCTAAAGAAAGAGATTGAGGAGATGAGTGAAAAACAAAAGGATCAAAGGAGGGCAAAGGCACGTGAGGAAAAAATTACAAATCATAGAATAAGAATGTGAACAATTGAGAAAGGAGAGTAAAATTATACTTCAACAAAATGCGAGCACCCAACTTAGTTTTGCCCTGATGTTTTAAATCTTGAAAGCAAGGGAAAACAAAGACTTCACGAAAGCATCCCAACTCACTCATGCTTTACGGTTTGTATCTTAATAATCCCTTTTCTATTTTTATTTTTTATTCTAATATATATATATATATATATATGTATGTATATTAAATTACATGCCATAAAATTACATTACAATCAAAGTAATAATATGAATATAAGTTTAGCTCAATTGATTCATACAATCACTTTTAAAAGGTGATATCCAACGAGTCGAAGTTCGAATCCAATATTTAAATTTTATGACATCTTTTGTACAAATATATATATGTATATATATATTCGGTCCAGTTAGAGCTTTTATAGAAGTGCTACTCGAGTAGAACTATGTAAGAATGTTGTAAAGAGAAGTTAAAATACAAATTTAATATTGAAGTGCTATAAAATGTTGAAAATTATTTGATGAAATACTTCTTATATTTTTATTAAATGAAAAATATAAAACAGTCAATTTTAATAAATTAAATTACAAATTTTTAGATGAAAAAATATAAAGAGATATATTGTTAATTAGGATAGAAAAACAAATGAAATGAATAGAAAAAATGTGAAGACAATAACAAATTAATGTCAAATAATATAATCTCCTTATAATTTGTTTTAAAATATTCAAGAATAAAATGAGAACGTAAAAAATTCATTAAATACTTGTTATCTTCTTGAAGAATTTTTAATTTATAGTTTCATTTATAATCGCAAAACTGCTTCTCCGCATAACCTAAAATCTTAAAATTTTGGCAACAAAATATCTAGCTTTTACTTTTGCAGCAAATAAGTTTTTCATAAGCTATAGGTCACACGTTCTGTTCCAATATTTAACATACATCGAAGAGATGAACTACCAAAATTAACAAACCAAATGCAAACAGATAAATAATTAATTATCTATTTATTAATGAACACAAATTAGACGAACACACAAGATAAGATTTTGGATTTTTTTTTTTAAAAGAATAGAAAGAATAAAAATGCAAAAGCTTTCAATCTAAAGGAGCCATTGGTGCCTTTGAATCTCATAATTTCATAGAATGTGACTGACAGAGAATATAATTATTGAGAATGTGACTGCTAGGAGACAGTATTATAGTTTTTGGTATTACATGAGAAAGTGTTGATTAAAATCCTAAGAAAGTATATAAACATATGTGTTTCGCTAAATATTTTATTAAGAGTGTGGTGATAATTCTTGAATTTATCTTTATCAAATAAAATGCAAATTTTATTAATTTTAACAATTTTCAATGATATTTATTATTAACAAACATTTGTATCAAATATCTAAAAATAATATTTCTATAAACATTATTGATAATTTCTAAAATTATGCCTATCAATTAAAATGCAAATAAAATATATTTCTTCCTATTAATTTTACTATAAACTTACTTTTTATTATAGGGATTTAAAATTGATAAAAGTAGAACCATATCACATATAATGGAGTTGTCTTCTTTATGGATAAGATTAGAGAAGTTTATTAGAAATTTGATGTTTTTGATTATTGAAAAAAATTTTGATATCCAATTCTTCTTTGGCAAAAGATATATTGATATTTCAATTAATAAAGTTACTTCGAAATCAACATTTAATATAGGTAATTAAGTAATCAACAATTGAAAATTTTGTCTTACACTCATAATGCAAAAATATTTAGGAATCAAAAAACTTTATTTGTTTGATTTTAGGAATTGAAAATTATATTTTACTTGAATGTTGTATTATTTAGTTTAATTATTTAATTTTGTAATCTTTATATTTTGATTTACAAGATAATAAGAAATTTTAATATTGTATTTGTTTGAAACACTAAGAGAAATATGATTTAAAGTTAAATTTATTAATAATGTTATTAGTATTACACAACACATCAAGTTCAATTATATGTTAAAATTATAATATTATAATATTATTTTTGAATATTGGATTATTATTGTATTAAAATTAAATTTTAATTGTAGAATAAGCACAATAATATATAATACATAATTATTTTATAACAAATCAACTATTAAATTAATAATACTATTTTTTATTTTTTTATGATTAATTGTTATAAATATAATGATGATACTACTAAAAACTATTTGATTTATATTTAATATATTTCAAATAAACTTTATTTCACAAATTAAAGATTGACTATTAATTACTTTTATTGATAATACATTACTAAATATAATTGTTTAATAATTATAAATACCTTTTCATAAATAAAATATTTTCATTGAAGAAAAAATTGATTAATTCTTTATTTGTACTTTTATTTTAAATAAAATCATATAATTATAGTTTGGGTATTTTTCGATATAAATTTACTTTTTTACCTATTCGAATCATATCAATTTTGGGTTCAGATTTGGGCCTTTACAAGTTTCTATTCATCTTGGTTTCAAACTTTTTTAGGTTCAAATTTTTTTGGATTTGGATTTTCTCAGGGTCATTTATTTTCAAAATCAAGCCTTTAGCATTTTAAGTTAACTCGAATTAAATAAATTTGATCTTGGATTAACTTAGATGGGCTTTTGAATTCGAGTTTGCTTTGCAGCTTTAGTTATCACCTAACGCAAATCTCATCACCTGCAAATTTGACCCCATACCAACCAAGAGCAGAAACATAAGATTAAAATGAGAGCACATTTTTCCACCATCTGAGAACAACAGTAGCCAAGACTTTGTCCATCCTAAAAAATCGTTGGATATCAATTACCTAGAAAGAGTGTATACTTACAAAATACATATTCCAATACGTAGGTTGTCATATATAGATACACGGTGTATTATAACATTACATGATTGATATCCATAGTGAAGAAAAAATTAATCCTAATATGTCCACTTGACAGGAAGAAAGTTGATTGGTGTTTATGGTTAGTATTGAATCCCATATAGTAAACATATAAGCATATTTATTTGCTTTACATAAGCTTGGTTTTAAGGTGGAGTTGGGCCCCAAGTGACAACCAAGCTTTTGTGTAAGGTTGAAGCCTACACAAGCTTGGGCCACAACACGTGGCCACCAAGCTGGGTCAGCCTAGGCTTGAGTTTAGGTAGTGTAGACCTTATATTTTAGAGCCAAACTAGTTACTTTTAAATTTAAGCATGGCCTAAAACCAACCGTTTTGTCCATTAAAACATTACATCGTCTTATCTAACTAGTTTTGTTTAAATTTTGAATGTCCATTCTGTTACTTGTCCGAATGGTTATGTTTTTCATTTTTAAACTATCTCCTTATTTGGTTACAGAACTATCTCAAAGTAGTTTTGAATATTCTATTCAATTTTTGTATATTTTTGTTTTCGAAGAAACTCTTTTGTTCCTTCAATTTTGCCATCTTTGTGAGAGAGAATTACACATTTACTAGATTCTTTGTTGTCTTGATTGAGAATGCTATTGATCCGCAATGAAATTGAAGGGACCTAGGAGACATTACAGAATCTGTTGAGCATACTATAAGTTGGCAATAAACGTATTAAGGTTAGAGATTTTAGCCTAGACTTGATCATTTACTTTTAGTTCTTCATAATCGGTAATAGTAATTCGTACTCATACTTATTATTCAACAAATTTATTTTTTATTTTTGAATTATCACATTAATTGTTAATTTTGTGTTGCAATACCGTTTTATTACACTTGTTGCATAATTTTCTAAAAATATTAAGATGATCATTAATTTTTATTCAAAACTATGCTTTCTTAGTTTTTTTCAATACTATTGCCATATTGCTTTTTCTGTTTCTTCGACATTTCCTATTTGAATAACATTTTCTTATTGCTTATGTTTTTTTCCATATGTTCATATATATAGTGTTTACATTGACTAGATAGTTGTGTTTTTTATTATCATTTTAGTGATTCTATTATATATATTACATAATCTCTGTTTTGTCTTTTTATTGAAATTGTTTATATATGCTTTATCATTATACTGATTTTGATGAATTGATATTTTTATCTGCTTTGTCCCTTTTTCTATTTGGGTTTTATATATATTGTTTTATGTGTATATATATATATATGCATGTCTTAGATTAATATATTTATATTACAACTAGTTTTGTATGTTTGTGTGTATTAAATATATTAATATTCTTTCATACATTGTTCACCTTAGTTTGCTGTTTTAGTTTTTAATTTTGTATTTTTATAGAACACAGCTTAGATATTATATATATTTACTTCAATCACTTTAAGTGTCAATTTGTTTTATAACAAGTTTGAAATTTGATATTATGTTGATCCTGTTAGTTTGAATAAATAGATGAAAAACCTTCAACTAGTAATGCAAATGCATCTGCAGCGTAGTTGCCAATACATGCTATTAATGGAGAGAAACCCGAGAAGTTCAATGGGGTGGACTTCAAGTAGTGGTAGAAAAAAAATGTTGTTTTATCGAACTACTCTGAATTTGGCCAGTTTTTTACGCGAAAATCAAAGAAGGGGAAATGAATACTACCGTGGTGGCCTTAATGGATGCATGGAAACATTTCAAATTTCCTATGCAAAAACTACATCCTTAAAGGACTGGATAACACATTATACAATATGTATTGTCCGATAAAGACAACTAAAGAGCTATAGGAGTCTTTGGATAGGAAGTATAGAATCGATGATTCCAGCATGAAGAAATTTATGGTTAGCAAGTTCTCAAACTTTAAGATTTTGGACTTTTATTTGATCCTCCATAAGATCATTGCAAAACACAATGTGTTGAGTAACCATTCCAAGTTGTCGCTTTGATAGAGAAACTACCACCTTCATAGAAAGATTTCAAAAACTACCTAAATACAAGTGAAAGGAAATGAACTTGGAAAACCTGATTATCTAGTTTGAGAATCGACAAAGATAATCATGGTCCAAAAAGAAAGTTAGGGCTCAAGCTATTGAAGCTAAGGCAAATTTTATGGAACATTCACACAAGACCAACAAATAAAAACATGTTGGTTTAGGTTCTTCCATGGCAACAAGGGATTGGTGTCAAAAAGTTTACTAGAACTTGCTTTATCTACAATAAGCCCAGACATTATGCTAGAGACTATTATCAGAACGGAAAAAAAAAAAAAAAGAAAAGCTCAAGCCAACTTAGTTGATGATATTGAGATTGAGTTTTTTATTGTTGTGTTAGAGATAAACTTAGTAGAAAAGCCAAAGGCTTGGTGACTTGATACTGGTGCAAATTGTTACATATGTTTTTATAGTAAACATTTTATTCAAGTGTAAAGCAATTGCTAGTGATAAGCAACTATTTATGAGCAACTCTTTAGCCTAGAAAGTTCTCAGCCATGGTAAGGTAGTGCTCAATATGACTTATGGGAAAGAATTAACCTTGAACAATATAGTTCATGCTCCAAAAATTTGTAAGAATTTAGTATCCAAATCATTGTTAAGTAAGAACGAATTTAGGTTGGTTTTTTAGTTTGACAAGTTTGTTCTCTCTAGTTGTTGTTTGTCGAGACAAGATATATTTGTGATGGAAAGTTCAAGCCAAATGTAATGACTATTGTATCAAAGAACATGAAAATAAATAAAATGAGTTCTTCTATTTATTTGCTTGAGTCTTCTAATATATGGTATGGTAGATACGATCACATAAATTATAAGATCTTGCAAAGGATTAGAAATTTGAATTTGTTTCTGAAAATTCGAATTGATAAAAATCACAAATGTGAGATTTGTTTGAAACTAAAATTTGCTGAGGCCTTTTTTTTATTCGATTAACAGATAGAGTAAATATCTAGATTTAATTCATACTGATTTTTTTATTTAAAGTTTATGCAAACTAGAGGTAGTAATAAGTATTTTATTACTTTTATTAATGATTGCATAAGATATTGTTACGTTTGTTTGTTGAAAAACAAAGAGAAAGCCTTAGAAACTTTTAAGCTCTTTAAAATTAAGCTTAAAAATCAAATAAGCAAGAAGATTAAAGAAATAAAAAGTGATAAAAGTGATGAATATGAGTCATTATTTACTAAATTTTGTTCAAAACATGGAATAATAATCAAACCATCGTTCTTTATTTAGCTCAACAAAATGATATTGTAGAATAAAAGAACTAAATGTTGAAAGTCATAATTAATGGTTTATTGATAAGTTTAGGGTTACCTTAAAACTTATAGAGGGAGGCTATTTTAACAGCCAATTATATACTGAATAAAAAGCCTACAAGAAATTAAATAAGACACTATATGAATTATGGAAAGGTCAAAGACCATCCTACAAAGACATGAAAGTGTGGGGGAATCTTGTTAAGGTAGCAGTTCATCGCTTAACAAGGTTAAAATCAAATCTAAGATTGTTAAATAAAGCTTATTGTTTTTTTTTTTGTGCAAGTCGAACATTCCTAACATTTATGTCAATACGATAATTGATTCAAGAAATGCTTCATTCTTTGAACATGTTTTTCCATGAAGGAAACACAAGAAAATAAAACTACTAAGAGAACTCATGAGTCCTCGAGTAGTAATCCCCAAATAGATGAAAAAGAATAAAAAAACCGAGAAGGAAATGCTAAAGTACGAACTACTTGTCCAATATTCTAACTTATTTATTAGAAAGTGAACCTTAAAGTTTTAAAAAGACTTTGCCATCTCCAGAAGCAAGATTTTGGAAAGAGGTTATTAACAATATAATATAGTCTATCATGTAAAATCATACATGGGAACTAATGGATTTTCCTTACGGGCATAAACCTTTTGATCTAAACAGATATTTAAAAGGAAGATGAAGATAGATAGATCTATAGATAAATATAAAATCAAACTTGTTATAAAAGGAGTCAAGCAAGAGGAAATGACTCGATTATTTTGATACATATTCACCAAGTACAAGAATAGCATCCATTCGAATGTTAATAGCTATAGCAGCTTTTAACAATCTCAAGATATGCTAAATGGATGTTAAGATAGCTTGTTTAAATGAAAATTTAGATGAAAGATCTATATGGAATAACATGTGGGGTTTATAGTTCCAAGATAAGAAAGAAAGATATGTAAGCTTGTTAAATCACTACATGGTTTAAAGCAAGCTTTGAAACACTGGCATAAAAAATTTGACAATATAATGTTGTCAAATGATTTTCACATTATTGAATGTTATAAATGCATAAAAATAATGTCTACGAGTAAGAGATATGTCTTTGTTTGTCTATATGTAGACGATATATTGATTTTAGTTGGTAATGGTTGGTTGGCCGATAAATTTGTTGTATGGATGCAACAGATGTGATTTTAGGAATTAAAATTTCTAAAACCTATGATGGCTTGATAATGTCTCAGGATCATTATGTGAATAAGATCTACCAGTATAACCAAAACATCTATATACGTAAATTTATAGTTAAGGAAAATTATTGGTAACATGATACCTCAAGTAGAGTATTCATGGATAATTAGTAGTCTTATGTATCCATAAACTATATAAGACCTAACATAGAACATTTAGTTAGCAAACTTAGTAGATTTCCAAGTAATCTTAGGAAGAATCACTAGAATGCCATTGTAAGGGTACTTAGATATTTAAGATACACGTCAAATCTACTTATAGCCTTCATTTTAAAAACATCCCAACAATCTCGATATTTTCTTTTAGTTGAAAGATAAGAAGTGCAATAAACTTGTTAGCATTGATGGGCTAAAACAAAAGGCTCACTACTAAAAGGTATTGACGTATACTTAACTTCAACTAGAACATTATGAGGATCTAACCTATTTTCTTTCTTTGTATCAAAACATCGACATTTAAAAAGTTGACTAGAGATGATAATATCTAAATTCAAAGGGATAATTGAATTATGTTAACTTAGTGTGAGTACTAAAAGAGTTAAAACTCTTACCTATTCTTATGATAAATTATTGTTGTTTACAAAGGAATTAGGATAAGCTATGCTTTTAATGATTCTTATAGCTCGATGAAATCAAGTAAGGTATTTTAGGATACATTTAATGAGAGATTACCTATATAACTATGAAATGTGGCCTTTTCTATGAAAATTGATAAGATTTAACTCTTTATAACACTCATAGAAACTAGGACGTGTTTGATTCCAAAAGGAACACAACTTTGCGAACCAAGGTTGTTCAAAAAAGGATGGTGTGACACCTATTGTCTTGGTTTACAAAAGGTTGAATGGTTTAAGACATCAATTCACTAGTTAGCCAAGTAAATCTGGTTGTTGTCACTATAATAGTTCAAGGTCAAAAGCTGCCTATCCTGATGCAATAACTCTTCATAATTATTCTTTACTGATCCTGATGCAATAACTCTTCATATTTATTCTTTCACATATTTCAAGTCAAGTTGTCATTTGAATCAAATAATTGCCATTCATGTGGTGAATTGTTGATATTAATACCAAACTAAAGGTCGTATAAATATGAAATTGTATATAAAGTTGGTAGAATGGTATACGTAGGTTGTCGTACATAGATAAACGATGTATGATTATATTACACAATTGATTTCTATGGTGAATGAGAAATTGATCTCATTTTGTCCACTTAAAGACGAAGAAAAATTGGTTGGTGGTGTTGGATGGTATTAAGTCCCATATTCATTTCATAAGTGCTAATACATGTGGTATTTAAAGGCATGGTTCCAATATGGAGTTTGGCCTTAAAGGGCATCCAAGCTTTTGTGTGAGGGTTGAGGCCTACATAAGCTTGGACCTCATCTATGCGTGCACCAAGCAGGATCAGGTTGGGCTTAGGTTAAAGATAGAAGTAGGTCTTATTTGTTTTAAACCTAGCCTATCAGTGGTTTTAAGCCCAGCTTGACCCAACTGAATTTTTTTGGGTCAAAGATATTCATCTTCCCCTAAACGATTTTGTTTGTTTTTTTTAAATTGTTTTCATACTGTTTCTTGTCTTTATTTGAAATGGCTTCATCTGCTTTCTTAATTGTTTAAATATAGTTTTTAAGTGTCCAAAGAAAACTGAAATAGTTTTCATGCTTAACCTGTCAGAAATATTTTTGTTCTTCATCGGTTGTGCCATTATCTTTGAGAAAGATATATGTTGCACTCGTATTGGTTTACTGTAGTTGCGGTTGTTGTGTTACTAACTGCAACAAGATCGAGTAATTTAGGAAACAAATTGCTATTTTCTATCGAGCACATTAGACAGGTAATAATCATCTTAAGCTCAAAGGTTTCAAACATTGACTTAATTTGATTTTAATCATTCTAATTCGGTTCTACGAATTGGGCAATACTATTCATACTATATTTTTTATTTTGCAAATTTTATTCTAATACAATTTTTAATTTATGATATTTGCATTATTTATTCAATTTATTTTGTTGCAATGCTATATTTGCAAAACATTTGCTACTAAAACTTTTATTTCATTGTAATTATGCCATTAAAATTTTAACATAAATAAATATAGTACAATTATCAAAATGTTTGAAATAACACACCATCAAATATTTTTCTATCAAGCTCTTTCAAATAGATCTAAGTAAGATTTTTTTTTATATATAAATTATATTATCCAACGAAAAAGATTTTAACAAAAAAATAAAATAAAAATTTAGAGCTTGAATTTCATGCAAAAAAATAAATAACTTATTTTTCATTTTTGAGTAAAATTTGAATTCTTATTTAAAAATTATCTCAATAAAATATGATGGACAAGGTAAACAATCATAGTAAAAATATAAAATGTGAATTAATTGTCTGCAAATAGTAAGTAACATATAATTTTTTTACCATTATTATTTGATAGGTTCAATATTTGAAAACAAAAAATTGATAGGGATTTAATTGGTAGTCTCTCAAAACTTTAAAGAATTTAAAAAATTTTAAAGGTATGATATAAATTATTCTCTCTTTGAAAAAAAAAAATCCTTTCATTTGCTTATAGACTTCATTTCTCTTTTATATTAATTTCAAAAGCTTTTCTCTTCCCTATCACAAAAAAAAAAAAAAACAAAGAGAAAAGTAAATAAAATAATAGCTACAACCCACCAAAAACCGAAATCATTTTAAGAAAGCAAGCTTCTGATCACAAACAAGCAAAATTAGCAGACCCAACAATATGGGAATTTCGTTTGTTAATTACTTTAAATCATTAAAGGATAGGACTTGTATATGTTTTTTCTTTTAAACCAAAAAATAAAATTAGCAGGATGTTTTTCCTTG
>JBBYHL010022060.1:0-11041 GCA_038381835.1 Adansonia madagascariensis
AAGAATGCTTTGTTTTTTAAGATGTATTTTCCTAAAAGGGAACACAAGAAAATAAGACTATGAAAAGAGCCCACGAGGACTCAAGTAGTGATCCACAAGTGGATGAGGAGGAACAAATAAAAAACTGAAGGAGTAAATGGGCTAAAGTGCCAACTACTGGTGGTTTGAATTTTCTAACGTATTTGTTAGAAAATAAACCTCAAACCTTTAAAGAGGCTATGTCATCTCCAAAGCACTTTTTTGGAAAGAGGCCATTAACAATGAAATAGAATCCATCATGCAAAATCATACATGGGAACTGGTGGATCTTCCTCAAGAGCATAAGCTGTTGAGATCCAAATGGATATTTAAGAGGAAGATGAAGGCAGATGGATCCATAGACAAATATAAAGCCCGACTTGTAACAAAAGGATACAAGCAAAAAGAAGGGCTTGATTATTTTGATACATACTCACCAGTTACGAGAATAACATCTATTTGAATGTTAATAGCTATTGCAGGTTTTAACAATCTCGAGATGCACCAAATAGATGTTGAGACTGCTTTCTTGAATGGAGAATTAGATGAAGACATCTATGTGGAATAACCTGAAGGGTTTATAGTTCCAGGTCAAGAAAGAAAGGTGTGTACGCTTGTTAAATCATTATATGGTTTAAAGCAAACACCGAAACAATGGCATCAAAAATTTGACAAAACAATATTGTCAAATGGGTTTCACATTAATGAACACGATAAATATGTATACATAAAGTATACGGATAAAGGGTATGTCATTGTCTATCTATACATAAACAATATGTTGATCTTAGTAGTAATGATGAGATCATTAGAGCTACCACATCATGGTTGACTAGTAAGTTCTATATGAAAAATATGGATGTAGCTGATGTGATTTTAGGAATTAAAATTTCTAAATCACAAGATAGCTTGGTATTGACTCAGGATTATTATGTGACTAAGATCTTTGAGAAGTTTAATAAGAATGATTTCAATATAGCCAAAACACCCGTAGATGTAAATTTACATCTAAGGAAGAATACAGGTGATGCAATATCTCAAGTTGAGTATTCACGTATTATTGGTAGCTTAATGTATCTGATGAACTGTACAAGACCAGACATATCTTACTCAGTAAGCAAATTGAGTGGATTTACAAGTAATACGAGACAAGATCATTGGAAAGCAATTATGAGATTACTCAGATATCTAAGATACACCTCAAATTATGGACTGCACTATATAAGATATCAGGGTGTACTAGAAGGATACAACAATGCAAATTGGATATCGAATTCTAAATACTCAAAATCCACTAGCGGACTTGTCTTTATTATCGAAAGAGCTACAGTTTATTGGAAATCTTATAAACAAACATGTATAGCCAGATTCACAATGGAGTCTGAGTTTATTGCTTTAGATAAAGCTGGAAAAGAAGCAGAGTGGCTTAAAAATTTTTTAGAAGATATTCCATGTTGGTCGAAACCTGTGCTAGTAATATGTATACATTGTGATAGCCAATTTGCAATTGGTAAGGCACAGAGTTGTTGTGTAATGGTAAGTCTTGACATATTCATCGAAGACACAATACCGTGAGACAATTGCTCTTAAATGGGATTATCTCTATTGATTATGTAAAATCAAAGGATAATATCGCAGATCCATTTACGAAGGGTTCAACGAGAGACCAAGTTTGTAAATAATTGAGGGGAATGGGACTTAAGCGTATAAATTAAAAGTTACATAATGGCAACCCTACCTAGCTGACTGGAGATCCCAAGATCTAGGTTCAAAGGGACAACCGAATTATACTAACTTAGTAAGAGCACTGAAAGAGTTAAACACTTTTAACTATTCCTATGGTGAATCAGTGTTGCCTGCAAAGATGTTAGGTTAAGCTATGTTTTTAATGATTCTTATAGCTTGATAAAATCAAGTGGAGTATTGCAGGATACTTTTGACAATAAATCACTTAAGTGACTGTGAAACGTGACCATTTTTATGAGAATTGATAAGGCTAAATTCTCTAGAGCACTATCTGAAAACAGGACGTGTTCGAGGCCAAAATGAACACAACCGTGAGAACCAAGAGTGTTCAAAAAGGGATTGTGTGACACCTATTGTCTTGGTTTACAATAAAAGCCGAATAGCTCAAGACATCAAGTTCACTAGTTAGCGGAGTAAATCCGATAACTGTCGATGTGGAAGGTTTAAGGCCAAAAGTTACCTATCCTGATACAATAACTCTTCAAGTTATTCTCTCTCATATTCCGAATCAGTTTGTCATCTTATTCGAATAATTTTCATTCATGTGGGGGATTGTTGGATATCAAAAGGGATAATTTATGTGTATATACAGTGCATAAATATGATGCACAATTGATATCCTAGGTGAATGAGAAATTGTTCTCATAATACCTACTTAAAGAGGAAGATAATCTAGTTTGGATAAGATATTTTGTTTGAATTTAAAAAAAATATCATATGAAATTTAAATTTTAAACTTTAAAATTTGATATTATCTAGATTTTCAAAATTAAAATTAAAATTTTAAATTTTAGAATTTGAAAAAGATTTTATCCTTTTAAATCTTTTCACATTATGTTTTAACACCTATAAATAGGTGTAAAACTAGAAAAAGAAAAAATACCAAAAATAATCTTCCTTTCCTCTACTCATTTCTATTCCTATATTCATTCGAGAGAAAAATACCAAAAATAATCTTCCTTTCCTCTACTCATTTCTATTCCTATATTCATTCGAGAGAAAATTTCATCACCTTTGATTCGTAGTGTTGTACTTATAAGTGCTAAAAATTGCAATGTGATCGAGAAGGCTTGAGAGATGTGTTCCAAATTTTGTCGAGCACACTAGTGGCAGGCAATAAAAGTTTTCAAATAGTATTATTGACATAAATGTTAAAACATTAAAAATTATTTATCATTCAAATATTAATTTTAAATATTAAAATTTTTAATACTATTTTAATAATAATTAATAAAAATATTATATTAATATTAAATACTTGAAATAATACTATTTATTATTAAAACATTAATTATATATATCCTTTAAAATATTTAAAATATAACAATTAAATACTTATAAACTATAATTAATATAAATTTATTATTAAAATAGCCATATAAAAACATTTTTCAACAAAATATTAAAAATACTATTTAAAATTGATAATGTTACAAATAAAATTATTGTTTTACTAAGTAATATTTTTACTAAAATAATAAATTATATTAATGCATTAATAATTATTAAAATAATATTAGATTGTATTAATAAAATATAAATATGTATGTTTAATACATTCAAAAAATAAATATTAAAAATCATATTATTAAAATAATTTTATATTGATATTTTAATATTTTTAAAATTAAAGTATCAAATATTTTTAATAATAATAATATTTGAATTGAGTTAAGTTAAGTTTTAATTAAAAATTATGTTACTTAGTAGAAACTTCTTTTCAAAAAAATATATTTCACATTTGAAAAGGGAAAGATAATTTTTAGAAAAAGTGCATTATTTTTCGTTGACTAATAACTCATTTTCAATTAACCTCGTTATTTTTTTAGAAACAAACATAAAAAAATGAATATTTTTTAAAAATTATTTTTCACGGAATAAACGGACCCTAAATAAGATTTTCTTTTCATTTAGTTAATTCTTTTTTAAATTTTATATAACATATATTATTTTTATTATGGTGTAAATATATATAATATTAGAACATTGCAAAATAGTTTATTTATGTTTTAAAATTTAATAAAAGAAAAAAGAAAAATTATTAAATATTAAATAAAAATAATATGATCTTTTTAAAGGTAATATGGATAAGCCTAAATGGACTTAAAAGGGTCTAGGTTACTCATTCATAAAATTAGACGGCTATTTGAGGTTAAATTGTCGAGTCGTGCCTGACTTAGAGATATGAATATAATATTGATACCATACCTTAGGCTAGTTCAAACTTAGCCCGATTCATGATGCCTTTACTCTAGAGGTATCCATAGGTCAAGTCGGGTCTTCGCCAGAAATTTTTTTAGCCTGCTTATCGAGCTTTGAGTCGGCTTCAATTCAAAAACTTGAATTATTATTCACAAAATAATCAAAAATTATTTTTAGTGGAGGAATCAACTTACACCCATGTAAAACTAAATTAGTTTTACATATTTTCATAACTTTTTATACGATTAAAATTTTAAGAATTTAACTGTTGGATTTAGCAATATAATTATAAATATTGTGCACATAAATTTTCGAATTGATACAATATCTTTATCGTACCGGTTGAAAATAGTTTTTTTAATATATTTAATGGTTAAAAATTTTTTACGTTAATTTACTTAAAACTTGACGTATATTGTTTATGTGAATAGAAGATAAAATATAACGGTTAGATTAAATAAATATTAATTATATAAAAAATTATAAAATTATGTAAAACTAATTTATTTTTATAATAATGTAAATAAATCTACCTTCAATATTTATATACTTTTACAATTAAATTTAAATTTTAAAATAATTTTATTATTAAATAATAATTTAAATTAACACAAATAAGAAAATGGTCCAAAGCTTTGCCCGGACGGGTTGTCGAGCATGGACAGGTAACTTTGATTGACGAATGACCCGTAAGTGCTCTAAAAAAATCACGCAGTATGCCTAAATTATTATGGAATAAAAATAAAATTAGGCATGTTTGAGCATCGGACGAATTTGACTCGGAACTTGTTTGAGATATGATATTTTAGATTTGAGCTTCGTCGCATTAGAATTTCATAAAAAATATTTTTATTAAAATTTAATTATAAAAATATTAATATTAATATGAAAATATTTTAATAAAATAATGTATTTTAAAAGTAAAACAGGCTTTTTTTAACTAGATGAGTTGAATATGGCGGTGGGTAAGAAAATTTTTTTAATTTAAAAAATTAGTCTAAATAAAATATATATCAAAATTTATTATTATACTTTTAATTTTGTTTTAAATTTTATAACTTTATTTTTAATTGGACATGAAATAATAAAAATAAAAGAAATTTACCAATTTAATGAATAAAATATTATGCGAAATATTTTAGTTTCATTACTTTTCGTTCAAAAAAAATGGACAGATTTGATAATGCAACTGCAAAATTTGCCTTTTGCATTACAAAAATTTTCATAAAATAATTCGATTATGTTACTTTTTACCTAATACTCAATAAAATTAACGGTAGAATATTAAAATTCAATAACATTGGAAGTAGACATGTTCATAGTCGAGTTATTCATTCGCTAGGTCCACACCGTAAAAGACCAAACCTCAAATAAAGATTTTAATAATTTAAATTGGCCTGCTCGAATTTTTATTCAATAATAAAAAAATTAAATTTAAAATTTAAATCTTAATATTTTTTTTAAAAAATAAAACTTTATTAGTACTAAAGAAATCAAATTAATTGATGGATCGAATTTTGTAAATATGACTAACAATGAAAATAAGGCATTGAAATCATACTTGGGTGCTATTTTCTTGCAACATAGCCACACTGAGATTAATGGGATCAGCAGCATTCATAACCTTGGATTGGTCTTGTCGGATACTACGGTTACATCGACTCAGTATTAAATGGTCATATTAAAAAAATAGATCAATTCAAATGTCGAATTATTTATCTAACTCAATAAGTTCGAAATAAATTATTATTTAATTAATAAAAATTTATATTTATTTAAATTTAATTATAAAAATACATAAATATTAAAATAAAAATAAAAATAAAAATAAAATAGTTTTATGACTTTGATCCTGCTTGATTGGACTTTGGCAAGGGAAGAAATATTTTTGGATTGCTGTAAAAAAAAAAAAAAAAGCATGTAGTCTTGTTTTCTTTTAGGGAGGAAAAAAGAGTTTATGGTGTTACTTATGTGAGTGCATAGTATTACCAACTAGATCAATTCATGGATCGGGTTACCAACCAAATATTTAAAAAAGTTTTCTTAAACCCATATCGAGTTGGATCCGAATCATTTCAAAAATTTATTTTATTATTCATTATATTATTAAAATATTATTTTTATACTACTATTTATATATTTTATAATTTAAATAAATATATTATTTTTATTATTAAATAATAATTCAGACCAATCTTAAATTCTCAAACAAACTTGTCCAATAATCAACCACCAGCTCAACCCCTTGGACATGTTTTATATAGGCAAGGAGAGTTTTCAATTTTATAAGTGAAATTTTTAGGAATTTTTCTTTTCTTTTGTTTATTAAGCTATTATTACGTTGTTGATGTTTTTGCTTTTTGTTATTTATTTACATTTTATTTATTTTTCCTAATATTTTTTGCCATAAAAATGCAAAACAAAAGGCAAAAGTTTTACTAAAAGAAACCTAAAGAAATTAATAAATGAACAAAATCATTAAATGAGGGAATGTAAAAATTTTCAAATATGTTATTCATTCAAACCCAATTTTAACGTTTATAAATTCTATTAAAAGTGTATAAAAGAATAATATCATAAAATATTATATTTTTCCATTTTTTTAAAGCCTAATAATTCCTATTTTGAAATATGGGAAGAGAAAAAGAAAAAAGAAAAAAGAAAAAGTGAGATCCCAATATTACAAACTTATAAATTGTCTTATCTTTTTTTTACATATATAATTAAATGTGTTCTTTTTTCTCTAATCAGAAAAGATATAATGATAAACAATATATTTTTATTTTCTTTAATTTCTTTTTTAGCTTTACCATAATATAGATAAAAGGAAAATTATTTTTCTTCTGTCTTTCTTGTTAAGCACGCTAATAAAATAAAAATTAATAAAAAAATATTTTCCATCTCTTATTTCTCCCTTGTTTCATCTTTCCATTCTTCTATTACCCAGACTTGGGGGTAAGTTTCACTTATATGCATGATATGGGAATAAGTTTCACTTATGTGCCTAATGCAGGCATATTCAAAATTTTTAAAAAAGTTATTCATATATTTAAATCAACATATCTCGTTCTCATGTTTAAATATGCATCGGACTTAGGTATTAAACACAAATACTTAAAAAAAAAAAAATTAAGAAGCTGGATAACATAGATTTTCTATTCTATTCTATTTCCCATCTTGCATTTCTCTATACCATCTTTCCCTTCTCCTATATTACCCAAACTCGAGTAAATGTCAGATACAGTTATACGTCTGACATAAATATATTCAAACTATTTCAAGTTTTTTTTTTTTTACATATTTAAAAGATCATAACTCATACTTATGTCCAAATATTTACTAATAAACACGAATATATTAAGAAAAATAAAAAGCCTGTGTTGGATTTTATATCCCACCTCAAGCAAATCTTAAAAATAAAGAAAATATATTTACTTTGGTCTAATGAAGACATAACAAAAGAGGATTACAGCAGAAATGATGCAACATCACATCCTACCTATGCCAAAGCTAAATTTCAAATTTCTCAGCAAGCTTTGGGATCAGACCAAGAATATTTTACCATATCAGATCAACTTTAGAATTGTTTAAATATGATGGGACCCGAAATATTCATAGTAAAAATAACCACTATTTAAATTCTGACTTAATCCAATTGATTCATGCAATCACCCTTAAGAAATAGCAACTACTAGGTTTGAAAAACTAGGCTGGCAGGCTGTAGCCTCTTTTGTATCTAGTAGTTCAGGTTCAAATTAAATTCCCCTACAAGTTTTGGGATAAGACCAAGAATATTTTACCAAATCAGATCAACTTCAGAATTGCTTAAATATGATGGAAGCTGAAACATACGTGGTACAAATAACCACTATTGAACCCAGGTTTAACCCAGCTAATTTATGCAACCACCCTTAAGAGATAGCATCCAGCAAGTTTTAGATTCAAATTTCAGTATTTGCAACTCTTTCCACTGTTATTCGGACTCAGGCATGTATCGGACACAGGTATGTGTCCGACATGGTTAATGTTAATTTTTTTTCCTTCAAGTTTTCCCTGTATTTAGAGGGCCCTTGGTGGATCATATCCCAATACCAACATCCAGGTATGGGTCAGAAATGAATATTTCAAGAAAAAATGATGAGCTAAAGGAACAAAGACTCCTTTGCTATACCTAAGCTACAACCTCCTTTGTACCGGGGAAAAAAAAAAAAAAAAAGGTGTTCATTCACAAATTCAATTTACAAATGGGTTTCCAACAAATAACTAATGTAACTAAGCATTGACAGATAAGAATGGCAAATAC
Source organism: Adansonia madagascariensis (assembly GCA_038381835.1). NCBI lineage: Eukaryota > Viridiplantae > Streptophyta > Magnoliopsida > Malvales > Malvaceae > Adansonia > Adansonia madagascariensis. The sequence continues at coordinate 8,270 of JBBYHL010022060.1, forward strand.
CTAAAACTAAACCAAATGCAGTTAGTGTCACAAGAATTATCATACCTCGGTATAACTAATCAGATTCTGAAACATTTAACATAGAATACTAATGTAATTAGACGAAAAGTTGCGTAGTGCACGAGCGGATGAAGTGCAGCGAGCATTTCACACATGGAGAGTTCTGATACAGCCTATGAGCCCTGCAGTTGGAGCTTAAACCATCTTCAAGAGCATGTCATCTGATTGAGCACACTGTCACAAAAGTAAAATAATAACCTTGAAATTAATCCCTTTGAAGGACAACAGAAATAATAATAATCAAAAGACCAACATAAAGAGATTAAAAGTAAGCATTCAACTATGATTTTTTTTTCCTCTCTCCCCTATTGTTTATCTTTTATTTGTTACTTTGTCCGTCTTTCCCTCTCATATTCTCCATCAGCTAGTAATTAATTCTGATTTTCACAATGTTAACAAAAAAATAAAGTCTAAGCCCTTGCAATCGGGACTATTTATCTTAGCTACCTATTCAAATCCAGTTACTCTTTAAGTTTTCTTGATTAACTATACCACCTTGTCTCAGCCCCAAAGCAGCCTCAGCTAAATAACCGAAATTATTATTATTATTATCATCATCATCATCAGGTGCAACTTCAGCTATGTTACTTGGACGTGGTGTGATTGTTGGACAACAGGATGTTTTTTTTCTTTTAAGATTTCCATGTATTTGCAGGGTCTAGAGGATCTTATCTCCATACGCATGTCCAAATATTCATCCGACACCCATGTCAAAAACAGGTACTTTAAAAAAAATGAAGAGTCTGGGCAACATAGAACTCCCATGTGTGGGCAAATTTAAGGTATACATCATGCCCTCTAGTTAATTGTTCAGTTGAACAACAAAGTAACTAGTTCCATGCTCCTTCCAAATTATGCCAGCAAATGATGATTCATAACAAACAACAGCAGAAAAGGACAGAATAGAACGACAATCATGTTAAAACAAAAGCAAGCACCACAAGACATGTTGGAACTAACTTGTTTCATTTACTAATATATCGAATAATTGCACCCTTAGCAGACTATCCCAAGGTTTGAAGCAAGACACTTTGCTCTCATGTGCTTTTCCCTAACCAAAAATAGAGATGACATGTGTGCAAGTTAAGACATTATTTGTTTATTCACTATTTACATTGGAATCAAGTTGTATGCAAAGGATACACAAGCAAGTAATCTAATACAGATATGGAAGAAGAAACTTCGTTATTCATGTTCGTAATTACAGTGTCAGCAATTGTGCATTTTATCTTATTTATTCCAGCAACTTAAATTTATAAGGCAGATTTGTCATGTATCTATGCTGCTAGGTCTAGATTGCTCCAAGAATCCCTAGTTCTGATTATTTTCATGAGGCACAAGTTACAAGTCAGTTTCCCATTCGGAAACTCAGTCCTGTTAGGTTTGATAGTACTACTGCACCTTTAACAAATACATATTGATCTACATATTTCCCTCTCTCTCTCAACAGTACTCTCATGTTATTTTTCACAGAAAAAGAAGCCCTTGGACCTCCTTTCTCCAAATCTGCTGCCCAGAATTTCCAACTATGTCATTCCGACTCTTCATTTTGCGTGAAGTACCCATGTCTGACACCTGTGCCTAAAACATTTCTGGACATAGATATAGGGATATAACTGTCCAAAGACCCTCTAAATACATGGAAAAACGGTAGAAAAAATTTATCAGACCAATGTCAGAATACATGTATCTGACACTCACACCCGAGTCAAAGTAACATAGATTTCCATCAATCCTTCTGACCCATTCTACTCTTCTTGTAGTATCAAACAGGGATTTAAATTGCGGTAGCAACCGCGTTTTGGTAGCATCGCGTTTATTGCATTTGCAGATGTAACGGATGCTATCGCAATCATTACGGTCAAAGTAGTCATGAATTTTTAAAATTTTTGCACAAAACTTACAATAAAATGCAATAATTAGAATTACAATCAGAAAAATTGTTATGTTATGATTTTAAACATAATCTATGACACCTAATGTCTTTATTTTACCTGAAAAAAAATTATTCTCAATTTTTTAGATTACAATAAACTATTCAAATTTAAAAATTTACTCAACATAATTAGGAAATAGAAAAGTAGATATAAATAATACTTACTTGAGGGTACATAATAAAATCATTAATTTAATTATTTAACAATAAACATAGTTCATCTAAATTATTTAAAAAAAAACTGTTGAAATTTCACTATATCCTTTCTATATTATATAAAAATCTCAAAAAATTTTAAATTGTAACTATAATTTTCCAATGCACACCATTTTATACTTTTTAACCAAAAACCCAAAAGCATATAGTTTTTCTCTCTTTCTTCGTGCCCTTCTTTTTTCCTCATAAACTAAAAACATCACAAATGCTGCTGCTGCTTCTCTGTTCAAGAAACCACCAGCCGCTACCCATTCTCTTTTTTTTCTTTCCCTTCTTATTTTCCTCATCCTCTTCCAGAACCTGACTCCACAGCGTTCCCGTGTCGAATGGTTTGCGTCTCAGGCTCCTCCTGGCTTTAGCTAACTCTGTCTCTCACTCTTTCTCTATTAATCTATGGTAATTTTAATAAGCTTTTTTTTTCTTTTTTTCAATGGATAGCAGTGGTGTAGCGGAAATAGCGTGCTGTTATGGCCGCTATTGATGAGTGCTTAATTTTATATAAATTATTTTTCTATTTTAATCTTTTCTAGTTATTTTTTATGATTATCATAAGCATTTAT
>JBBYHL010022071.1:0-43863 GCA_038381835.1 Adansonia madagascariensis
CAAAAAAATGGAGAATGCAAACATAATGCTTAAAGCTTCAAGAAGCTCATAAGAGTTAAAAAGCCAAGATGAAGTTTATCTCATGGCATTTGAGACAAATGCAAATGCTATGGGATTTGAAGGCCATTTCATCATGAGACCTCTACTCTTCAATGGTGATAACTACTTAGAAGACAAGGATGAGGCTCTTCATCCAAGCTAACGACTATGAAGTATGGAAGATCATTGTCAATGGACTACTCATCCCTAAGAAGAAAGTTAGAGATTGTATTGTGCTAAAGGAATAAGATGAATGGGATAAACAAGATACCAAAATGGCATAATTAAATGCTAAGGCCATGCATACACTGTTTTATGCTTTTGGTCCAAATGAGTACAATAGAGTCTTATTATGTGACAATGCCAAGCAAGTGTGGGACAAGTTAGCAACCACACATGAAGGAACAAATCAAGTCAAAGAATCCAAAATAAGTATGCTTACACTTGACTATCAATTATTCAAGATGAAGGCGGATAGGATTATCAAAGAAATGTTAGATAGGTTCACGGATATTATCAATGGGTTAAAGGCACTTGGAAAGACCTATCTAAATAAAGAGATGGTGAAGAAGCTACCCAATAGTCTTCCTAAGTCTTGGAAAGCAAAAGTGACAGCAATTAAAGAATCTAAAGATCCCAACACACTTTCCTTGGATGAACTCATCGATTTTCTTCTAACCTATGAGATAAAGATCAAGCACAGTCAAGAGCCAACAAAAAAGGCAAGTGTTACCTTTAAAACAACTATTCCTAGTGATGATGATTATGAGGAGGAGGTTAAGAAAGAGGAAGAAATGGCCATGTTTGCAAAAAGATTCAACAAGTTCATGATAATGAACAAAACATGAAGACCTCCTACAAGAGAAATGATGAAGAAAGATTCAAGTAAGAAAGAAAAAGAACAAATCATTTACTATAAGTGTAAGAAGCCGAGACACATTAAACTTGAATATCCAATATGGAAGAAGCCAAACCTAAAAAAGCAAAAGAAGAAGCCTATGGTGGCTACATGGAATGATAGTGACACATCCAATAATGATTATGAGGAGGTGGCTAACCTATGTCTCATGGCTCATAATGAGCCCAAGGTATCTTCTAATGCTAATCGTTACTCATTTGATGAATTACAAGATGCATTTGATAAGTTAGCATTATAATTCAAAACCATGAATTTAAAATATAAGAAAATGATTTCTAAACTTAAGGAAGAAAATGAAACATTAAGCATGACAAATAATGATCTTCGGAAGAAAGTAGATGAGTTACAAGTTAATGTTGATGATCTAACTAAGAAAAACACAAACTTGCATAACTCATTCATAAGGTTTTGTATGGCACAACAAAAATTGAATAATATGCTAGAAACACAAAGAGCATTCTTTAATAAAGACGGCTTAGGCTATAATAGAATTGAAAAAGAAGCTCACTTCAAGAATTTCTTTATAACACAAAATAAATCATTTGATGCATCTAGCATATGCACTCATGCCATAAACTTGGCCATATATTTCACACTTGTTCTTTAAAGACAATTACTTATAGAGACAAGCTTATTAGTAGGGTATAGGTCCCTAAGGGTGTTAGCACATCTCAAGATGAGGCTACCAAAATAAAATGGATTCCAAAAGGCATAGGAATTATGAACACTAATCCTCAAAGACCTAAAAAAATATGGGTACCTAAAAAGAAAACATGACTTTGCTGTTGTAGGAGGAAAAGCATTGTTTCAAGGCAAATTCAACAAGGAAGAATTCTTGGTACCTTGATAGTGGATGCTCAAGACACATGATTGGTGACAAAAATCACTTCATGGAACTAAGGCCAAGGATGGAGGAAGTGTTACTTTTAATGATAACTCAAAAGGATAAATTAAAGGTATTAGAACAATAGGTAACAATTCTTCATCCAACATTAAAAATATTTTATTTGTCAAAGGTCTCAACCATAATCCCCTTAGAATTAGTCAATTGTGTGATAAAGGCATGAAAGTTATTGCATGAAAGTTATTTTTGAGTCAATGAATTGTCAAGTTGTTGATGTTAAGTCAAATAAAATTATTTTTATAGGACGTGGAGAAGGAAATGTCTATGTTGTGCATCTAGATGACTTGTCTTCTCAAAATGTTTGCTTTGTTGCTAATAATGATGACTTGTCTTGGTTGTGGCATACAAGATTAGGACATGCTAGTCGAATGTAACTTCCAAATTATCTATAAAAGACCTTGTTGTTGGATTGCCAAAAATGAAATTTTATAATGATAAAACATGTAATGCATATGTTCAAGGGAAGCATAAGAAAGTTTTATTCAAACCAATTAATATTGTTTCAACTACTAGAGTATTGCAACTTATTCATATTGATCTTTTTGGTCTTACTAAGACATTAAGCTTAGGAGGTAAACAGTATGGATTTATTATTATAGATGATTATTTTAGGTTTACTTGGGTTCTCTTCTTAAGCTTTAAAGATGAAGCCTTAGAAAAATTCATTACTTTTTGCAAAATTATCCAAAATGAAAAAGGTTATTCTATCTCAAGTGTAAGAACTGATCATGGAAAAGACTTTGAAAATCTTGGTTTTGACAAATGTTGTAATGAAAATGGCATTAGCCATAATTTTTCAACTTCTAAAACTCTTTAACAAAATGGAGTTAATGAAAGAAAAAAGAGAACCTTGGAAGAAATGGCTAGAACCATGCTTTGTGAAAATAATTTACCAAGGTATTTTTGGGCAGGAGCCATTAGCACTTCTTGCTACATTATAAATGGAGCTATGGTTAGGCTAATCCTAAAGAAAACTCCATATGAACTTTTTAAAGGAAGAAAACCTAACATTAGCTATTTTTATCCTTTTGGATGTAAATGTTTTGTATTAAATAATGGAAAGGATAATCTTGGTAAATTTGATGCAAAAAGTGATGAAGGAATTTTTCTTGGCTATTCAACAAATTCCAAAGCTTATAGAGTGTTTCATAAGAGAACCTTAGTTGTTGAAGAATCAATACATGTTATATTTGATAAAGCTAACTCAACTTTGAGGAAGGTATCTCTTGATGGTAATGATATAGAGATTTACCAAGAACAAGCATCACACAAGAAGCAAGAACAAATAAAACAAGATCAAGAAGCTTCAAAAGAAGAAAAACTACATGAGCCAACTCAAGTGGAAAGAGAAATAAATCATCCTAGAGAGTTAACTTATGTCAAAGAAGGTGAGATAATTGGTGATCCTAATTAAGGGCTAAGAACTAGATTATCTCTTAGAAATACATGCAATTATGTAGCTTTTCTTTCACAAATTGAACCTAAGAATTTAGATAAGGCTCTAAAAGATGATAGTTGGATCATGGTCATGCAAGAGGAATTAAATCAATTTAAATGAAGCGAAGTTTAAAATTTAGTGGAAAGACCTAATAATTATCCTATTGTAGGTACGAAATGAGTCTTTAGGAACAAATTTGATGAGCATGGAATCATAGTTAGAAATAAGGCTAGATTAGTAGCTAAGTGATATAGTCAAGAAGAAAGAATTGGTTTTGATGAAGCTTATGCCGCCGTAGCTAGACTAGCGGCCATTAGAATAATATTAACCTTTGCATGTTTTCATAATTTCAAGTTGTTTCAAATGGATGTCAAAAGTTTTTTTTTTAAATGGTTTTATGAATGAGGAAGTTTATGTTGAGCAACCTCCTGATTTTAAAAATCCTCATTATCCTGATCATGTTTTTAAACTTTTAAAAGCCTTATATGGCTTAAAGCAAGCACCTAGGGCATGGTATGAAAGGCTTTCAAATTTTTTAATTGAAAAAGGTTTTAATAGAGGCAATGTTGACAAAATGCTTTTTATAGAAGTCAAAAGCTAGGACATTTTAGTGGTTCAAGTTTATGTTAATGATATTATTTTTGGTGCTACTAATGAATCTTTTTGTCAAGAAATTTCTAAGTTAATGCAAGGTGAGTTCGAAGTGAGCATGATAGGAGAATTAACATTTTTTTTTGGGACTACAAGTTAAGCAAACAAAAGATGGCACCTTTATTAATTAAGCAAAGTATACAAAGTAATTACTCAAGAGGTTCAAAATGGATAAAGCAAAGCCTTGTTCCACACCTATGAGTACCTCAATAAAGCTTGAGATGGATGAATGAGGTAAATGTGTTGACTCTAAACTTTATAGGTTTATGTAGGCTCATTGCTATATTTTACCGTAAGTAGACCCGATATAATGTTTAGCGTATGCCTATGTGCTAGATATCAATCATCAATTAGGGAGTCACATCTAGTTACCATAAAAAGAATTTTTAGATATCTTAGAGACACTCCCAATCTAGGTTTATAGTATCCAAAAGAATCTTTTCTTCCTGTACAAGCTTATTCCAATGTGGATTTGGGTGGATGTAAAATTGATAGGAAAAGCACTTCCGGTACTTGTCAATTTCTTGGAAATATGCTCATATCACGGTTCTCCAAGAAACAAAATAGTGTTACTTTATCCACAACTAAAGTGGAGTACATATCCATAGGAAGTTGTTATGACCAAATCTTATAGATAAAACAACAAACAGAGGATTTTAGCATTACCATGGATCATATTCCAATTAAATATGATAATGCTAGTGCCATTTGTCTCACTAAAAATCCAATTCAACACTTTAGAACTAAGCATATAGAGATTAGACATTACTTTATTAGAGATCATGTGCAAAAAAGTGATATAGAGCTTGATTTCTTTAATACCTTGCATAAACTAGCTGATATTTTCACTAAACCACTTGACAATGATAGATTTTGCATAACTAGAAGAGAACTTGGCTTAATGAATGCACCCTAAATTTATAAGTTGATAAAATTTTAATACATTGCCTTAATATTTTTAGAAAAGCTAGGCTTACATACCTACTTGTTTGATGATGTGCACTTGTACTATTTTTTATTCTTGGATGATTCTGTATTTTGGTTAAATTTTGAATTGTTCCTGCAAAATGATTTTGATATCAAAGTTTTGTTCAAAGTTGCATTTTCAAATGCTTTTCAAAGAGCAATTGGGTTAAAAATATGTTTAAATTGATGCCATTTTAATGGTAATAACCCAATACTAGGCTATATATATTTATACTAGCAAAAACTATTTCCTAGTATTGAAACTAATTTCAAGGTATCAATACAAAACCCAGAATTGTTCATTGTATTGATGCCTTACTCCATGTACCGATACCATGTATCGATACTCTTTATCTTGTATCGATACAACCCAAACTTGTTCTATGTCTCGAGACACAGTTCATTGTATCGATACAAAAACCCAAAATTGTTCTTTATATTAATACTGGACTCTAGGTATCAATATCGTGTATCGATACCGTGTCCTCTATATCGATACAGATTGTTGATTTAGGCAATCCTCGTGCGCGCAATTTCATTTTCGTTAAACACTATTCACCCAGCCTCCCCTTACCCACTCAATTTTTAATCATCATACTTCATCTAAATTGTATTTTTCTTCCAATCCTTGATCCAAAATAGGTTGATTTCATCATAATTTACCTTTTCCTTCTGAAATTCAATCCATTCCATCCAAAACCATAAAAAAATTAAAAACTCCCTTTATTCCAACCCTAACCATTCCCCTTTTTAAATCCTTAAAATTTATCAAAATTTCTTCCAAATTTTTAAGTGATTTTTCATCTTTGAGTCTTCCCAACCTCTTCCATGGCATAACATGAGCTACTACTTCAACACTAAAGGTCTTGACCTTTCTTGTGACCTCAGGATTATGGTATCTTCTTACTGTTGTTTAGGATGCAAATCCATGAGGCTCATTGGGTATGAAATTCAAGGCATCGACTTTGTTCCCAAGGCTCATCGACAACCATCTCTACTATTTGAGCAACTGGATGCTCCAGCTTCCGTTGACGATGATGATGATGATTGGAGCATGATGTGCCTCTTCCACTTTCAGCACCTGACACCTCATCATCTGTGCCCATGGACCTCTAACTTATGTATGATTTCATCATGGGACATCTTGATACATGGAGCGATGCTTTGACTCTTGAGATCACCGATTCGATTCTATTGATGCTAACCTTTCTAGTCTCGAGCATAGTCATTAAATGTTAACTAAGCAATTCCATAGCTTCTTAGCTGTCTTTCCTCATGCATCTCCGCCTACTTCTCCACCCATTGCAGATCCTTCAGCTGATGAAAATTAGTCATCTTAGGCTCACTTTAGGTTGACATTTAAGTTTTTAGGATTCGTTTGGACATCTTTTACTTATTTTGTTGAATCTATTTATCGTTTTATTCTCAATGAATCATCTTTGCTTGCATTTTCTCCATTACTTTGAATTAATCTTTCTTGTGTTTTGATATAACAAAAAAGGGGAGAAATGTCATAAATTTGCCAAATGTGTTTTGCATTGCTAAATATGTCTTCCACGATATTATTATGCACTTGATTATGATTATATTTCATGTTGGAACCCAAATAACATGTTGATATTGCACTTTTACATGCTGTGGCTTAAATTAAGAAAATCTTGGGCAATATTATCGATTTGAAATGTTATAGCTTTAAAGGACTCCATTTGCTCAAATTAAAACTTTTGAAAACCATTCCTTTATTAAGGGGGATTTTTTTAGCAAATTTATCTTAAGTTTTGTTATATCAAAAAGGGGGATATTGTTAGCTTTGAATTAATTTTGGTTTTGATATAACAAACAACTTAAGCTAAATAAATTTGCAGTCAATTATTTCCAACTTAGTATTTGTGTTAAAACTAAACAACATTTTGAAAAAGTAATAAGTTTGTATGTTCTTAAAAATATATATTCCAAAATGTATGTCTATACTTAAAATATTTTTGAGATATGTTTTAGTCAACATCAAGCCAAGCAAAATCATTTTACAAAGAATTTTAAAGGTATGTATTGACGTAATGCATAAAAGTATTGATACTATGCTTAAAACCCTCATTTGTATCAATACTTATTAGCATGTATCAATACATTATAGTGAGCATCGATACTCATGCTGTATGTATCGATACATTGCTTGGTAGTAGCCAAGGTTTGGTTGAAACCCTTAAAAGTATTGATCCAGGTGTGTCTATATCAATACAACTTGGCAGGTTTCGATACTTAGCCTTCTGTATCGATACAATAGGCAGTAACAACCACTTTTTTTATTCTTGTATCAATACCATTAGGATTGTATTGATACAATAGCGCAGGTTTGAACAGAAACAAGCATTTATGAAGGATACAATGGCTCTCTAACCACCACATTTAATGCCCAAGGTCTATAAATCAATTTCAAGCAATAAATAAAGGTTCCCAATAACTGAAAAAGCAAGAGATACAAAGATCAATCAAGCATTAAACAACAAAAGCTTAAAGTCTTTAAATTCTTCATTTTTCTTATATAAATTTATACTCTTTCAAGTTTATTTGTATTTTATTCACTTTGTACTTAAATTCCAGCACATATCTATCTACTAGAGGTTCAATTTATTTGCAAATACTTTATTCATATCACAAGAAGGGTTATGTGAAAGTGAGTAAAAACATTTGAGAATTTAGGGTAGAATTCTCAAAGGGATTGAAAGGTTCTATCTATGCCTTAAAAGATAGAAGTGTAAGATTATATCTTAGCCTTAAAGGTAAATAATTTCATTAGTGAATTATGGGAATCACCTTGGTAAAAAAGTACCAAGAAGAGAGGGAGGAGGTGCCGAGTTCAAGGACCAAACCTCTATATATTGATTATTTGTTTTTCTTATCCTTAACTCGTTTTTATTTTCAATTTATTTCAAATTTGTCAAGTTCTTGTAGAACTAATTCACCCACCGTTTGGTTCAATCTTTTCTTTGAGCTAACCAAGATAAATTTCAATCGTCCCTCTTTTCTTTGTCTTTGAATGTTTTATTTTTTTAAAATATTTAATATATTTTTTATGCCTTACTAACACATTTTTTTATTGATGATAAAGTTGCATTCATGTTTTAAAAATTAAATTCCTTAAAATTAAGGCATTGTTTTATTTCAATATCCTTCTAGTGCTAGGCATGGAATGTCCTCTTCAAATTAAAAATCCAAAAATTATTTTTATTAAAGCCTCTATTTTTCTCCATCTTCTCAGGTTACATAGAGAAGTTCAAATTTATTATGCAAAACCTAGATTTTTTTTCTTAAAAATGAATCATAAAAGGGATTATACATAAATAATGATCATTTAAAAATTAAAAAAAAAACTGAAACCAACTTATGGCTAGAGAGTCGTTAGGGTGTTCTGAGGGTACTAATCTTTCCCTACATGTAAGCAACTCTCCAACTCTCCTACTGAGCTCTGGCATGCGCAGATTGTAAATTCAATCTTTGAGTTTCGTAACTCAAGATATCGATTTTAAATAGGTGTCTAGTTATACCTAGCCAAAATGATTAGTGGCAACTTCAAGTTTTCAGCCACTTTGTGGTGGTTGTTAAAGAGCAGTTGGACAAGCAATTTGTCTGATAATCCTCCTATCCCAAATAATGAGAAACACTTATCTCTTACCATGGCGCACTTAAATCCTAAACAAGAGATATTTTTGTAAGTCGAGCATGTCTTCCGTCGTTGATAGGTTAAATTAGAGCTTTCTATAAGTTGGGTCGAGCTAAGCCCAGACAAGATAGTAATAGCTTTCATGTTTGCCTAGGCCTTACCTAGCTCAAAATATGGGCAACATTTCTTTACCAGGCCCAACCCAAATTGCTAAAGAAAAACTCAGGCCAGACTTGAGTTACATGATAGTATAGTATAAACTTGTTGAGCATAAACATAACCAGTTTAATTTGTTCTTCAAATTTAATAAACAATGAGACTTTGAAGTTCAAACTAGCATATTAAAGGTAATAATAGACACAGAAACTTCAAAATAAAAAGACCTAAAAGCTACAACTAGCAACCTTAAAGGAACAACTAGTAACTAGCAACCAACATGTAGCATCTGGCAAGCAGTAATGCATGCCCTTAATCCAATTATAGCATGAATAAGTCTAAAAGTTTTCAGACATTTATCTAGTCCAAGTCCTCATCAACTAATCCAATTATAGAGTTTTCATACATAATGATTAAACATGACTTAAATTGCTTATGATCAATTTTAATAATTTAAAAAAACTATGTTAAACAGAGGACAAACAATTTTAATCATTTTTAATGGTCATAAATGGCATCTTACCATAAAATTAAAGCATTTTAGGTAAACCTAGAAAGGGATAAAAGCAACATTGTTGTCATCATCATTCTCATTATCACTATAGTTGGATACTTCATGGTCAATTTCTAGTGTAAAGGAAAATTAAACAATTATATTCTCAAAATTAAAAAAAAAATGATATAAACTTAAAATGATATCTAAATAGGAAGTAATAAGAAAATAATTACATGCTAAAAAACCTCTACCTCTCATCCAATCATCAAAACAAATAACAGCTTAAGTTTTTTTTTTTTTAGTTTGAGTGAACTCATCAAAGAATTAAGGACTTTTTTTCCCATTCTAGAAGCCAATTTAGAAGCTACAATTGATATTGGAATTGCTATAATTAATTTAGAGTACATATCTTGCTATATCTAGGTGCAATTGGTACAGTAATGTATCTTGCTAACAATATGCGACCAAGCATAACATTTTCTATTAATTTATTAGCAAGATGTAGTTGTGCACTAATTAAAAGACTTTAGAATAGTGTTAAACATCTTTCACATTATCTTTGTGGAACAACCAATATGGGATTATTATATTCAAAATAATCACATTCACAGTTAAGTATATGTTGATGCTTGATATTTATTTGATCCACATAAAGTAAGGTCACAAACAAGATATTTGTTCACATATTGAGTATTATTATACTTTGGTGATCTATAAAATAAATTATTGTTGCTATTTCTTTAAATCATGCTGAAATACTAGCACTCAATGAAGCAAGTTGAGAATGTGTATAGTTGAGATCATTGATTCAACATATAGAAAAAATGTATGATCTTCCAATAATTAAAGGGGGCCCAACTATTTTATTTGAGGATAATGTTACATGTATCACTTAGATAAAGGAAGGATATATTAAAGGTGACAGAACCAAGCATACTTCACCAAAATTCTTTTACATAGATGAACTCTTGAAGAAAGGTGAATTAAAATGTGCAAAATTTGCTCAAGTGACAACCCAGTGGATCTATTGACAAAGGCTAACTTCAATTTTCAATAAGCATGTGCATAACATTAGATGCGTCAGTTTAAAGACATTGTATAAACTGATATTTTTTTGAAGAAAAAAATTTCCTATGAATAATGTACTCTAAATTAATTGTAGCTTTTCCTTCAATAGTCCAATATATCTATACCATTATTCAGTGCAAGTCTCATTCTTCTAAGTCCAATTGCCATTTTTTATTAGCTTTGGATTGACTTTTAAAAATAATTTTTAATCATTACTCTTATCATAACCTAATACCATATCAATTCCCATAACATTAAACTACTGCAAGCTAGATCAGGATTAGCATCTGAAACACTAAAACTTCTAGCCAACAAGGAAAAAGTAGATTTAAAGTTTGTCACATATTCATCAAATAAGATTTTGAGAGTATTAAGGACTGTTTGCATAAACATTGAGGCATGAGTACAATAAAGTTTAGTATAACAATATTTTGTATAATTTAACTTGTAACGAAAGTCTAAAATGGAAGCACATTATAACACTAAACTATACTCAACCCAATATTTATTGAATTTTTTTCCATTTGTTTAACCATGTTTGTAGTATCTACTAAGCAATTATTAACTTTCCAAACCCCTCTAAAAAAAATGTTTGCATAGAATATTTAAAACCAAAAAACACATATCACATCATAGAAAACCTTTAAAAATTGGCTTGAATGACCTATTTAGTTGTGCTTAAATGACTGCAGGTGCAAAATTACCACCATTTCAAAAGTCGTATAGAATAAATCTCAAATGAAAAAGATAAATTTTAGAATAAAATAATTAACTTTTAACTTTATATTTTTGAAATTTTGAAATTTGTTTTTACAGATTTATCATGGTCAAATTTCTCACTTTTAGGAATTTTTTGAGAATTTTTATTTAATTTGCAAAGTCAATCATCGTATATTTATATCAATGTCAGTGTGGTATTTATGCTGATATGTACTCCAAGAAATCATAAATGTTCAAGGAAAAATTTATATTGGTATTTTTTACCACTAGGTATCATGTTTGCAATTTTAGCACTTATTTTTGAATTTCCTACTACATCGCGAGTACTTTGCTTGCGAATTTTGTTGATAAAGAATTATTTTGGATCTCTGATTTTCGTCATTACCATTTTGTAAATTAATATTTTGAATATTTAATTCATTTATATAAGTTTCAATGTATTTTTTAAAATTTCTCTACTTCTAAAATACGTGCTTTCCTTTATCTGTAAATTTTTTGGCAGAATTTTCACAAATTTTAAAATTCAAAATCCTTTAAATATTTCCATTTAGCCATCATTAAATCAGTTTTTAAAATTTTATATTTTATAAGTTTTACATTTTCATTTAGAATTTTTTCATTTTCAAAATATAAAATTTTCTACTTTGTAAATTTTTGGGGAAGACTTTTTCGAGTTTATAATTTTTAAAATTTTTCAAATGTTATTTTTTAATTCATATTAAATTGATTTTGAAAATTTTATTTTTTATGAGTTTTGCATTTTCTTTCATAATTTTTTCGTTTTCAAAATATGGAGTTTTCTACTTTATATATTTTTTTCAAAAAGATATTTTTGAGTTTATAATTTTCAAAATTCTTTAAATATTGTTTAAATGATATTAAATCAGTTCTGAAAATTTTATTTTATTTTATTTTATAAGTTTGGCATTTTCTTTCATAATTTTCTCGTTTTTGAAATATAAAGTTTTTTACTCCGTAAATTTTTTGGTAGGATTTTTCTAAGTTTAAAATTTTTAAAATTCTTCAAATACCATTGTTGAATTCATATTAATTGAGTTTGCAAAAATTCAATTTATTTTATGAGTTTTGCCCCTTTTTTTACTTATAATAATTTTTTCCAATAATGGCTTGTCACTTAGAAGGTTGCTATTTTTAATTTTTTATATAAAAATTGTCTTTATTTTTAGATTAAATTAAATTGATCATGTGAAATTTTATTTTAAATACATAGTTTTTTAATTTTTAATTTTTACAATTTAATCCTTCTAACTAATTTTTACAATATAATTTTACAAACTATACAAATATCTTCCAATTCTTTAGACTTTGATAACATCATCCACTAAAAGATAAATATAATGAATTTATGTCAAATCTAAATTAAAAAGAATCAAAACAATCTAAAATAAATTAAATAAATAAAATTGTAGAATCTGGTGGAACCTCCACCATCTTGCCATCCTTCATCCTATATAAATAGGGGTTAGACTTTTTCATTTCAAGCTTTTAGGAGAAGACAAAAAAGGGAAAAGAAAAAATAGGGAAAAAGGGAAAAAATTCATTAGACTTTCAAGTTTTCAAGGTAAACTCCTATACAAAAATTTTTATTTTGTTATTTTCATTCATTTTTCATAGAAAAATTATTATTTTTATGTATATATTTTTGTCTTATTTTTATTAATAAGTTTCATGTTGCTTTATG
The DNA here is from genome assembly GCA_038381835.1 of Adansonia madagascariensis. Taxonomy (NCBI): domain Eukaryota; kingdom Viridiplantae; phylum Streptophyta; class Magnoliopsida; order Malvales; family Malvaceae; genus Adansonia; species Adansonia madagascariensis. The sequence continues at coordinate 12,721 of JBBYHL010022071.1, forward strand.
TTAATTTATTCATAATTTATGTTGATTTTATCCATATTTTTTCTTAGTAAAAATTATAACATGAATATATGTTGATATTTGTGTAAATATGTGATGAAAAATGTTATTTTTTTGGTTGAAATATGATGCTGGTCGAATGGTACATGATCTTGTACCTAATTTATTTCTTGATTTTTTTTTAGACTTAGGACTATTTTGCAATGTCTAAAAGTTCTGGGGGCTAGAAAATAATTTTTCCAAATTTTTGAAAGCTTTAGAAGGTTAATTCTAAGCTAGGTTTAATCTGATTTTGATGATTTTGTAATGTTTTTATTTTATTTAGTTTATTGTCTAATTATAGAAAATATAAGGACTAAATTGAAAAAATTGTACAATTTTTTTCTACGGCCATCCAAGCTTAGTTAAACCTTGTAGATAGCCTTGAAAGTGTTTTTGTGTTTAGTTTAACATATTTTAATGGGTTTTGTTTATTCCATACCATCTTAGGCCCATTCTGTAATTTTAAAAAGTTTAGGCACTAATATGTAAAATGTCAAAAATTACTTTGTGACCATAAGTGTTTGGCCTAATCATTTTCATGATTTTTGGTGTGGTTTTTGTGATATTTCATGGTACGTTTTGTGTTGATTTATAATTATCCATTACGTAGGTGCTAAATTATAAAGATGGAAAATTTTGTTTCAAGGCCATCCATGCTTGGCCGATTACTTGTGTATACTTGTGAAAGTGTTTTCATGATTATTCTAATATGTATGAATATGTTTTTGTATTTTCAACCATTCTGTTGCTATTTTATAATTTTAAAAAGATTAAGGGCTTATTTGTAAAATTAAAAAATTTTAGTTCTAAGGCCATAGTTACTTGGCCAAATGTATTATATGATCTTTAGTATGATTTCCATAATTTTTGTGATGAATTTTGTGTTTAATTATGATTTTGTTTTGTATAGGGACTAAAATGTAAGGTTAAAAATTTTAGGGACTATTTAGAAAAACTTTGCATTTTATAGTTACTATGATATTTTTGACATTTTAAGATTATTTTTAACATTCCTATGGTTTTTCATAGGGGTGTAGAAATTACTGGAACCTTTCTTATTCCTTTGATTTTCCATTAGGGTACAAAATATAATTTTAAAAAGTTCAAGGACCTATTGGTAATTTTTTCATTTTAGGTTTATCTTGATATTTAAGTTACCCATGGAGGGTATAACAATCATTTTATATCATTTTCAAGTCCTCTTGGTTACCGAGATACATATAGGTCGAAGATATACCTTAGTGGTATTTTAGTAATTTTTTTAAAATTGAGTCCTATGTGATCATCATGATACTTATAGTCGAAGGTGTATAGTAAGAGTAGGTTCTTTTGTTCATTATGCCATCCAGTACTTTAGGTACTGGGATACCTATAGGTTGAAGGTAAAGCCTAAGGGCATTTTGTTAATTTTCTTTAAAATCAAGTGCTAGATAGTAACCGAGATGCATTTATGCCGAAAGTGCATATTTAGGATAGATCACCATTTCCTATCATTTTGGTGTCCACTAGGGTACCAGGATACTTTCACGTCAAAAGTATACCTTAGAAGCATTTTGGTAATTTTTCCTAAAATAGAGTCCTAGGTAAACACTGGGATACTTTTGTCTTGAAGGTGTACATTTAGGCTAGATTCATCATTTCATGATCATTTTAGTGTCTGTTAGAGTTATCGGGATACTTTGATGTCAAAGTTATACCTCAAGGGCATTTTAGTAATTTTATGTTAGAACCAAGTCCTATATAATTCTAGGGTCTTTTCATATCAAAAGTATTTATTAGGAAGGGTTTGTCATATTAGATTGCTACCGTGTCTTAGGGTTAATATTTTTAATAAAATTGAATTTTTTTAAAATTAAGGTAACATCTCCAATTTAAAATAGTAATAAAATTTCTCCCAATGTATGAGAAGGATCTATGGATTATTTTAACAAGGAGATATCCTTTTTAAATAGAAAATCAGGATTTATCAATTTTTTAAAAAATAAAACCTTTTGTATTCCATAGGTTCTCCAGCGGGGTACAAATGATATTTTAATTTTTAAAACCTATTGTATTCCACTGGGTCTCTAGTAGGGTATGATAGAGAATCATAAAAACTTTTGTGTTCTCTTAGTACTCCGAGAGGGTAGAAAGATATTTTGAATTTCAAAAATATTAAAACCTGATTTTCTCATCTGTAATAATAAATTTGTTTAATAAAATTTAAATTTTGACATATGGGAATTATAATTAAATATCGAATATTGAAATTGAATAAAAATTAGAATTTAAGTTAACATGCGATTAATAAGGTACCAATTATCGAGCATCATGAGAAGGTCATTCTTTAGTTGTGATTGTAACAAACTTCTAGACCTTTTCAAGCAACTTTGGTATGAGTGCAGACCTCGAAGTTTGTTTTAAGGGTTCTATAACCTTCAAAATGCGAACTTCAACAAGTGACCAATCTCACTTGGCCAAAATAAGATTGGTGGTGACTCCAAAATAAATGGTCGTTTCATAACAACTATTTAAAGCTAAGTCAAGTGAGTTAATCATCTCGACAACTTAGTCTCTAGACACAAGAAATAAAGAATAATAATAATGGTGTGGGCCCTAAATAAAAAGAAATAATGATATATAGATATATAAGAACGAGGGGTATTCTCATCATTCTAAGTCATGCTAGTCGGGATTCATATTTGGGCCATGTTGCGTCACCATTTTCCTAAATCTATTTCTGGTCTTAGTTGGCAAATAAGATACCACTAGGAGGGTAACTTAACGAGGATTAAAATAAAATGCTTAAAAATCACAAAAATTGCCTCCTTTGAGAAGGCAATTTTTGAATTGGACTTGGTTTAGTATTGGTAGCACATGCAAGGAATTAGATATAGCAAACTTTGGAAAATCATATCAGACTCTTTTTGAAATTGTTAAATCTCAAACAATACCTTTCCAAAAAGGGAATTTCATGTTTTTTTAGTAAAAATATTTAAAACATCTAAAAAATCACTTTATTTGTCCAAAATAGCTTGTAATGCAATCTAATCGCTAATCCTGTGTTAGTATATGCTTTAGAGCAATCAGATTGGATAAGACATATAATAGTTAATAATGCAAACCAATCACTTATGTTAGTGATTCAAGGTTTTCCTTCATGTTAGTAGCATGATAGACACTCATGCAAATAGTAATTGGATAAAGCCTAAGAAACATAATGGCCTTGCAAATTTAGTAATGAGTTAAGATGATAAGATCCTTATGCATTAAAGTTATGTTTCTGAAAAAGGTTCCTAGTCATGTATTGCCAAGATAGGGCATTAAAAGTGCCCAAAGTCTAGCATATGCTAAGCCTCCATGCATTGGATACATGCAACTCTTTGATCTCATAAAAGTTAAAGTATAGAGATGCTTGGAGATAGATATGGGTGCTTATTTTATGGAAACAAGTTCACAGAACATGACCCATACGAGAATTTCATTTGGTATAAGTCACTCCAGTGTCTATGGTATATGTTCTCACATGCTAGTCGTGTGTATTAGTCCTCAGACTTGTGACACTAGGTCATCTAGTGTAAGGACTGTCGTACTTAGATTTATCTAAAATGGGTCCACAATGGATAGATGCTTAAGGTAAGGTACGTTGGGTATCACATGAATCATATGGTGGGTGAATGACTGATCCAAAAAAGATTCACCACTCCAAATAACATTGGAGGCATATCTAATTGTTCCTTGTCTATGGTTAACTTGATAAAACCGTTAGCCAATGCATGATAAATTGAAGAGGAATGACGTTAAGTGAGCACTGTAGGAACTAATATGGATTGATACATAAGTAGACACTGCACCATGCTCATGGTCTTTCTGGGATATCTAATGAAAAAACTGAAGTGCACTGAGAGGCTGCTTATCAAAAGGTCTCTTAAAGAGGTCATTTTGACTCTTCCTGCATGTCGAGTGGACATGATGCCTTATTAGAGGCAAATCTTTGTCTATAAATATAAATACACTTAATTGGGTAATTATATTTATTGTCATTATGATGGAAGCCTAATAGGTCACACATAATAAGATGATCTCTTATTAAAACCGAGATTGAATTAAGTACGACTTAATTAAATAAAAGATATAATGAGGAGGACTTAATTGTATAGGTTCAATTAAGAATAAGTTAAGACATCAATTAGATTTATGAAATCTAATCAGAGATGTCTTGATATGAAAATAAAGATAAGAATATCTTATCAAGATAATTTCTAGTTCTAGACATGGTTTTAGGGATATTATTAAATAAAGCCTTATAATTGCATTTGAAAAATTAAATAGTTATTTGATAACTATTTAACAAATTGCTTAATATTATGTACATGAAGTAAAATTTTTTTACTTGGGTTAGAAATTTAATTATGGATATTATCTAACATGTAAATTAAAGGGGTTGGGTTAAAAGCTCTAATTATCAAGTTAAGACAGTTTAATAGTGAACTACTCCAAGTTGGGCTTGCTAATGGGCTAGGTGTTGGAATTAGGGTCATGCTCGAACAAATAAAATAATAAGTTTAATAACAATTATTAAATTATGCAGTGAAAAAAATTAAATAAACCCACCAAATTCCTCAAAGGATTGACTTGCGTATTTTTAACCAATTTGAAAAATCAAGAAAAATTGAATCAAAAACCATACCTCATATCAGGATTGTCAACATCCCTAATTAAATTCAATCTTTGCTTATTCTTGTACACCAACCTTAGTTGTCACAAACCAAAGCCGTCTAATTATTCGACCTCCAATGATGATCCATATGAATGACTTGAGAAATCTTCACAAGGTTATAACCATACAACTTAGGTTTCAAAAACCTTACCTTGACTGAACACCTTTGTCGTGTGAAAAGAATAAAAAGATTTTTTTTCTTTTTCAAATTTTATCCATGTAACTAAACCTAAATCTACAACCTAAAGGCATTAATCCTAAACATCTAAAGACTGTTAAACATATCCTAAATAATTAGGTTTAGAGTTAAATTTAATTTTAGGTTTAACTGCACTTTAAGCAATTGACAAATTAAACTTTTCTATTTAGTCCATAAAAAGTCAATATCTCTACAATATAATCCAATCCTATGTTAATTCCATAAAATCACATTTATTTATGTGATGCATTAGGCCCACAACATGTTGGCAATAAAAATAAATTAATTTGATTAAGAATATTTATATTTATAGACCATAAGCGGGATATAGCAATGCATCATGTCCATTTAAATGCGAGGAGAGTTAATATGGTTTAACAAGGCTTTCAGTTTACAGCATGTTAGTGTGATTCAATCTTTTCATCATATATCATGGAATTAGTAAGAGCATGGTTCAGTGTCAACTTTTAGGCCATTCCATATTAGTATGCAACCCCAATGTGTTAACTCCATAATCATATTGCCATAGCCAAAGTCTTTGAGTTAACACGGGTCAGGTACTATGAGATATGTCTTTTTAAATCATTTAAGGTGATGAATCATCTTTAGACCACCCATTCACCTTTACTATGCTTTATATCATTCCTAAAGCCACTCTTATTTTGGTATCCATCCATTGTAGACCCATTCATGATGATCTTCAAGTATGATAATTCACATATAAGGTGCTTTATGTCACAAGTCTGAAGATCACTTACACTACTGACACATGAGAGCATTTACCATAGACACTTGAGTGAATATGAAATGAAACTCTCATAGGGGGTCATGTTCAGTGAATTGTTACCATAACAAGCACCCATATGACGTCCCTAAGTATGTCTGTACTTCAACTTATGAGACCAGTTGCATGCATCATATGCACAGAGGCTTACATATGCTAGTCTTTGTGTATTGTCAATGTTATGTTTTGACAATATGATGACTAGGAACGTTCTTAGAAACACAATTTTGATGCATAAGAATCCATAATTGTATCCTATTGCAATTCCTTTACAAGGCTAATATGTTTCATGGGCTTTATCTTCATAAGTTATTAATACCAATTTATAATCAAACTTATGGATAAAGATTCTTTATGAAGCCAAATTCTTTAACTGCTTCATCAAATCTGATATTCCAACTTTGTAAGGCATAATTTGAATGGATTTTACTGTGGCAACTGGCAAAAAAGTTTCTTTATGATCAATGCTTTCAACCTGATTATAACATTTTCCCATTAGTCTGGTTTTATACATTTGCACATTGCTATCTATGTTGGTTTTTCACTTAAAAACCCATTTGCACCCTATTGGTTTTATCCCTTCAAATGGATAAACTAAAGTTCACACCTAGTTGACATTAATGGCATCTATTTTGAACTTTGTAGCATCAAGCCATTTCTCAAAATTAATGTTGGACGTTGTTTCTTGGTAACTAGTAGGTTTAGTAGCACAAAGCAAGTTAGCTTGGCCCATGAGAAATTTGTAACTCTTTGGAGCTTGCCCAATCTACCTGGTCATCAGAGTATTTGGGTTTCTTAAGCTTTAGATGGAATATTTAATTTTCATCTGTTAACTCAAGTTCCATAAGAATGTCTATTTATGATTCTTAAAATTTTTCAAGATTAATCTTATTCCCACTGAACTCTTCTAGCAAAAGGTTTTTCTCTAAGAAGATAAGGTGTTTGGAAGCAGCTACTTTTTGTTTCAGTTGGGTTGTAAAAACAATATCCATAAGTTTCCTCAAGATACCCCATAAATTTATATTTGTCTAATCTATCTCCAAGCATGTCAGACATTGTTCGCTTCATATAAGCTAGATAGCCTCAAATCTTAAGATAAGATAAAATTAGTCTTTTACTATACCGTATCTCATATGGTGTCTTGATTATAGATTTGGTTAGAACCCTATTCAAAGGATAGGTGGTATTTTCTAAGGCATATCCCCAAAAAGATATCAAAAGGTTGCCTTAGACATCATGGAACGAACAATGTCCAACAAATTTTAGTTTCTCCTTTTAGAGCTTTATTATTGTAAAGTTCTAGGTAGAGTCCATTATGACAGAATACCATTTTCTACTAGACGACCTAAGAATTCTTGATTTAAGTATTTTCCTCCCTGATCGAATCTAAAAGAAAGAATTTTCACCAGTTTGTTTCTTTTCTTCAGTTCTAAACTTTTTGAACTTGTCAAAACCTTGAGACTTGTACTTCATTAAGTACACATACCATTAATCATTGATAAAGGTAATGAAGTAAGAATACCCATTTCTAGCCATTGTGTTCATTGCTCCATAGACATCTATATGTATTATGCCTAATAAGAAGCCAACCCTTTCACCTTTGCTTCTAAAAGGAGCCTTGATCATCTTACCAAAGAGGAAACATTCACATGTCCTATATGATTCATAATTGTAGACATCGTATTTTGTCTGGGCCCATTTTTGGCATCCCAAGACTCAATTAAACGGTGATAAAATCAGAAAATAAAAAAATAAAAACTAGAGGACAATTGTTAGGTGCCATGTCACTAGGCATTATTACGTGACATGACGCCAGGCGAAAACAAATTTTGGAAGGTCTAAACTGCCTATCAGTCATATTAAAGGAAAATATAAATAAAGCATCAAAGGCCATTTTTCATGGTGTCACCGAAGTCATTCAGATAAGTATAGGGATCAATTCCTCACTGTTCATGACTAACTTGAGGTAAGTTTGGAAGCTATAAGTACATGCAAGTTATATTGGCGTATGAGTATTGATACGAGGCCTTTACATCTCCAGAACTTGAACTTTCACATGTAGTATTGACACAAAAAGGTTTGGTATCGATACCTAAGATGGCTATCAATACCTAGCATGTTTGTATCGATACAAATTTTGGCAGTAGCTAAAGTTGTGATTTTTGGCAAAATGTATCGATCCACAAGCATAAGTATCGATACAAATCCATGAAGTATGGATACAAGCCTCTAAGTCTCGAGACTAGAAATAATTTTTTGCTCTTACTATTGAAACACACCTTATTATATCAATACTCATGGGTAAAAATTACCTTGTGTATTGATACAACATGTTTTATATCAATACATTAAGGCATTTTTGCCATATTTAGACCATTTTTTAGCCTTTGAAAATATAAATCAAGCATGTTTTTGAACCAAGAAACCATCATAAATTAGTATAAACCTAGACTTTAAGCCTATGATTAGATTTAAACAAATTAGAGCCCAAACAACTAATGGAAAGGATCACTTTCATAAGATATATGGTTGTAGGAGGGCATGTTAGGCATATCTTCAGATTGGAGGCTGTTGCAGCCTTTTTGCTCCCTTTCTCAGCATGATAGAAACAATAGGAAAAAGACTAGCTAAGCATGGTAGCTAGAGATGTCCCTTAGTAAAGGATTGAAAGATAAAAAATGCCCTTGCTTTGTCTTCTAAAAGCATTGGCTGAGTATTGAATTGAAAAGAGACTTCCAGCCATTCTCAGGAAAAAGAGAAAAAAAAACTTTTAGCCATTCCTAAAAAGAGCTCTCCAGCAATCTCAGAAAAGGCTCCATCCTTTCCCAAGAATCCTCCAGCAATCTCCAATCCCAAAATTTTCCAAAAAACATTATTCCATTGCCTTTCACCTTTAACCTTCTTCGATTCCCGTAGCTCCCCTAAATTGCCACCAAAAAACCTCCAAAAACTTAACCTTTCACATACTTTCAACCTTAAACATCCCACCATTAACCTATTACCAGAAAGCTTCTTTCTTTTATCTTTTTCTTGCTCAATAATAGTACAAAAAGGGAAAAAAACTAAGCCAAAAGTCATTACTTTAGGAAGGAAGAAAAGTTCAAGCTTTTTTTTGGTATATTTTCTACCTTGTTCCACACGTTTTCTATTTTTTATCATCTACATCATTTTTATGAGTCCTTTATGCTGCCATGACCATCTTAGGACTCTCATGCATCATTATTGCCTTGTTTGTGGTAGTCTTAGGATCTTGGTGTTCTTGTGATGCCTTGATGTTGCTTGGTAGGCCAAACTTCTACTCTTTCATTCTATCATCAAAACAGTCCCTTATTCATGCACTCTCTAACATATTTCATCTATTTTCACATGTTTAAATGTTCACCTTAACATGTCTTTTGTATATTCATGCATTTTCTTGTGTTTTACGAAGTCTCAGGACATAAAAATGCTATCTTGAGAACTCTAGCTTGCATTTCTTTGCTTAAATATGTTCATATCATTTTCATACATCATATTTGTCATCTTTTTGTAGTTTTTATCACCTATTTCCATGTCAAAATGTCTTTGTGTGTTTGCATGTTTAGTCTAGGTGCATCTTTGTGTGTTGTATTTTATTCATGACATCTCTGTCAAAATGCTTGCTTGTTTCATGAAACTTGATTTTCAAAAAAATCCTAGAGTTAAGTTCATGCTACCCTCAATAGATGAAGAATAACATGGATGTAATGTTTTCAAAAATTTGGTCTTCCAATCTTATGGACAAATCAAACATGTTACTTTATATTCATGGTAAAATAAGTTCAAAGATGCTATTTTCAGGAAAAAAAAGATCCTCTTTTAGTTGAAAAATATATTAAGCTCGATCTTGAGTCTAATATTCCCTTTGGTGATAGGTCAACAGGTTGTTCCAACATCCCAAACTACTCCAAGATTATGGAATAAACTTGTGACACCCATGTTACTTTCTGTCATGGACGTTCAGATGCCCAAAAACTGAGCCTATCTTTGAAAAAAACCTAAAAATATCAAATAGCCCTCTGATTTGCTCTGGCAGCATTATAGTCTAAGTTTGGAAAATCATTTTCAAACCATAAAATATTTTTTTTATTTTTCTGATATTTTTTCCTTAAAGGGCATTGGAGTACCTTTCCAAAAGTGTCTTGTTAACTCTTGGACCATTCCGGATAAGGGAGTTATAATTTTTCAAACCTTTGCTATCTGAAACCTTTGTAACTAGCATGCGATATTATGTTTGAGCCATTTTGGCCCATCAGACGATTTTTCTAAAATTTTTGAAATTCATTTTCAAACCATAAAATATTTTCTTTGATTTTTTTGATTTTTTTTCCTTAAAGGGCATTGGAGTGCCTTTTCAAAAGTGTCTTGTTAGCTCTTAGACCATTCCGGATGGGGGAGTTATAATTTTTCAATCCTTTGCTATCTAAAACCCTTGTAACCAACATGCGATATTATGTTTGGGCCATTTTGGCCCATCAAATGATTTTTCTAAAATTTTTAAACATTTTCCATAAAAAATTTTGAAATTCCCTTTCTAGAAAGGTATTGTTCACTATTTTTCAAAGTTCAATATGTCTTTTCTCCTGCATATGCTACTAGTGTCAAGATAGACCTAATTCCAAAAATTAATTCCACTTACAAAATGATTTTCTAGGATTTTTGGAATATTTTTATATTAAACCTTATAGAGATACCTTTTTAATGGTTTCATTAGCCCCCTAAAGCCCTTGGATACATCCAAAATAAATTTAAGAAAGGAGATGACATAATTGTCCCTTGTTTTTAACTTAATTTCCAAATCTCCTTTTATCGAGACATTTAAATGTCTCAAAATGCATCCAATTGGTTCTCGCACAACACAAGCCCTTTAGACTCGAATCAAGGCTAAATACAAAATAATGATTTCATACTAGATATCTTTTTCCTCTAAATTAAATTTTTAGTTAGTGGAGATACTCCTACTCTACTACTCTGAAATGATATTCCAACCCCAATTTTCATTAAAAACATGAATTCTCTTTTTATTCCTAATTATTATCATAATTTTATCTTTGGGGATACTCTAACCCTACCTCTCCAAGGGGATACTCTAGGCCCGCTTTTACAAAAAAAAAATCCAAAAATTTTTTCTCTTCTGGATGCCTCAGAGTGTTTTGATTAAAATCTTTTTGTCTTACAAATTACCATCGAATTCAAACCCATCTCTAAATTGTTATCTTGGTTATTCTTTAATGATCAAAGATAATTATGTGACACATTTCGATCGTCCCTCATTTTTATGCTCTTTTTTTTATGATTGTTTGTTTATAATATTATTATATTCTTTGTCTTCTTACTAACATGTTTCCTATTTGTAGTGATTATCATGCATTCATATTTAAAATTTTTTTTTCAATAAAATTTACAAGGCAGTGTTCTATGTTGGCATATCTCCAGTGCCTAATATAGAATATCCAAATTTTTAAAATCTAATTCAGACATTATTTTCATAATAAAAATACTTATGTTCTTCACACCTCTGAGATGCATAGGTGATCTAATGTTCTTTTAAAAGAAAAACCTGGATATACAATTTACAAAACCTCATGCATTAAAGGGAATTATTTCTAAATAATGATAAAAATGGAATCGATTAAGCCTAAACAGAAGCAAGACATAGTTGTAGGTAAAGATTTCAAGCATCGTGGGGGTGCTAATCTTTCCCCATGCATAACCAACTCCTAAACCCAATCAATGAATCTTTGGACTTTGTAGACCTTGAGATCTATGTTTTGAATTATTAACTCAGAATGTTGTTTTCAATAGGCATTCGATCCTGCCTAGCCCAAAATGATTAGTGGTGACTCCAAGTTTATGCCCACTTTGTAGTGACCATCTGAGACTAGTTGGATAAGTGATTCACCTGACGGTCTCCCCCCTTTATATTACAGTGCCTAATTCAAATCCCGATCTTGGGGTAATTCAAAGGCTTGACCATAACCAACCATCATATATTTTTAAGTTGAGTGTGCTAAGCCCTTTGGATCATCCAAAGTTTTAAAGTTGGGCACATGACGACAATAATCAAATAGGTTGAAATAGCTTTGCTTGTGTAACTTGGCTACTCGAGTCTCATTGACATGTCTAAGCTTACAATGCTAGATATATGTCTTTTTTTGGATCATTTCTTTTTGCTTTCTTCACATTTATATTGTAGACACCTTATTTTGTCTGAGCTATTTTTTATTTTAGCAACCTAGGGCATGGACATGAGAAGGGGCGATGGGCAAAAAAGTATTTTGAGGAGGTTAAGAAGGCCATTGGATCATATCAAAGGTAAATGCAAAGATGTGGCATCAAAGGACGTAGTTTAAGGTGTCCAGGGACAAACGATATGAGAAAATTCACAATTTTGTTTGAATGTATCGATACATGGTTCTCATGTATCGATACGATGCTCTAACATGCCAAAATTTTGAAATGTCCCCATTTGTATCGATACATAAGCTTATGTATCGATACAGGAGCTCATGTATCGATACTAGGCCATGCCAAGACCAAAACATGCATTCTGTAAAGAAATGTATTGATACATAGCAACATGTATTGATACAATGGTTCATAGTATCGATACAATGATCATTGTATCAATACACTTAAGGTTTTTAGACCAAATGTATTGATACATTCTATATTGTATCAATACATACAGGCCATTTTTGAGCATTTTTGACTCATCCACCATTGATCCAAAATTCAATTTTAACTCATGTCTTTGCATCCAAAAAGATTAAAACCCATATCAAATTACGAATTTGGATTTTTGAATTAATCAAAACATTTTTTAAGGTCCAAATTAGATTAAAAAAGGTTAATGTCACATGATCACCCTATTTCTCCCTAGTTGTTAGCCAATATCACCATCAGCCACCCTATTTGCTGGAAAATCATTTTAGCATTTAAACCAGCCACCCTATGTCCATCACATTGGTAGCAAATTGCTCCCTACAGCCACTCTATAGTCACCAAGCTGACATCACTTTGTTCCCCTTGAGAAATAACCAAAAACACCTCCAATATGACTCCAAAATGCTGGTATAAGTAGGCCACTTATATCTAAGCTGAAAGAGGTTAGATTCCAGCTTGTTTTAGCTTCCAAAAACACATTCCTGCACCAAGAAAACCAGAATCCCGTAGCTCTTCACTCAGCAACCAAAAATAGCCCCAAAACACTCACTCCAACCTCTACGCATTCTAAAAATGACCCTTATCCATACCAGAACCAAAACCTTATTGTTTCTTTCTTTTTCTTGCTTATTAACAACAAGGAAAAGAGGGAAATTCAAGCCACCTCTGCTGCTCCAACTATTTGGCCAGAAATTAAAGTTTGTTGGTATAACTTTTTACTCTATCACTTGCATTTCTATTTTTTAGCATCTTCATCATTTTAGTGAGCTCTTCATGTTTCCATCACCCTCTTTGGATTTTCATGCATTATTATGGCTTTTGGTTGTGGTAGTTTAGGATGTGGATGCCTTAATGCCCCTTTGATGTGCAAAATGCCTCATTTTATCCTTATTATTTTGATAGCTCTTGTTCATGCATTTTATGCCATATCCATGCATCTTGTTATGATTTATCCATGTATGAATAGTTAGCCTAACATATTTCAAGCATTTTTATACATTAGCTTGCATCTTGCCATGAATCATTATCATTTTTAGCTTCCATAAGATGTTCTTGTCAAAGTGCATAACACTTTCTTTGTTAAGACCATTGGTAAAGTTTGCATCCCCATTTATGTTGTGCCATCCCCTTGTATGTTCATTATCTTCTCCTTGTCTAAATGCATGTTTGATGGCTATCAAAAATTGATTTTCAAAACCTCCCCAAGCCAAGCATGTTAACCTCAACCAATGAGGATTAGCATGAACTTAGTTTTTTCCTTAAAGTTAGCAAAATATCTTGGGAAAAATTAAATTTTTCTGATCTGGAATCTTGGTTAAACGAGCTCAAATCTTCTGAATTTGCAACAAAAATAGCCTTGCACTCATTCCCGAAATGTTTGTGCCTTATTTTTAAGTCAAAACCTTGAGTGGTATGATCAACAGGCTATTTCAACGTCCCAAAATACTCCAAGGCTGTGCAAATGAGTTTGTGATGCTCATGCGACTCTTTCCCTTCAGTCATTGATGTTTGAATGTCGATAACCCAACTTTGGACCTGAAAACACAAAGAAAAATAAAAAAATCCCCTGCTTTGCTTTGTTCCCTGTTGGCAGCATCACTGTTACAAATTGAAAAATCACTTTAAAATCCCAAACAATTTTTTATGAATTTTATAATATTTTTCTCTGAATGTGTGTCGAAATATCTTTAAAACAAGGTCTTGTTCACCCCTGGATCAGTCTGGATGAAAGAGTTATGATTTTTCAAACCTAGACTGTCTAGAATCCCTAGAGTGAACAAAGTGCACTCTAGTTGGGCCCTTTACGCCCACTAAACGATTTTTCCAAATCCAGCCACCATTTTTCCTAAAAAGTTCATGAAATTCCCTTTCTAGAAAGATATTATTTGCAATTTTTTGATACCAAATGAATCCGGAATGATTTTTTAAAATTTGACACACCTTATCCCTTGTATGCTCTGCCAGCAGCAACATTAATCCGAACTTGAAAATTTATTCCCCTGGAAAGTGACATTTTGGGATATTTGGAATATTTTTAGATTGACTCTTGCCGAGGTAGCTGTCTAATGGTATCTTGTCAACCCTCTAAAGCCTTCAAACCAATTTAGAATAAATTTAGAAAAGGGGATAGCGTGATACTGTCCCCTATTTTCGGTTATGGTTAAAATTGAGTTATTTTCTCGAGTTTCATCTTGAGACATTTGAATGTCTCCGTATTACCCCGATCAGACTCGAGAAGATGCTTTGACCTTCCATAGGCTCGTATCAAGGCACAAACATATTTTACATCTTTACCATCCTCATTCATAATAATTTCTTTTGCCAAAAGTTGTCAAAACGCTCACACATTTCCTAAATCACAAAGTTTTGTCAACTTAAGTTTTACAACTCGACTTCTTTAAAGAAACATTAGATATGCCACTTTCGGGGATACTCCAACCCAGCCTTCTGAAGGGACACTCCAACCCTACTCTTTAAATTTGTCAAGATCTAAAAAAATATTCCTTTGTCAAAATGATTTGTCATCCATGGAGATACTCCAACCCCGACCTTCCGAAGGGATACTCCAACCTCACTTTTCAAAATTGTCAAGATTTAAAAATCCTCTTTTGTCCAAGTTATTTATCATCCATGGGGATACTCTAACCCTATCTTTCATAAGGGATACTCCAACCCTATCTTTCAACTATAATTAGATTTTTCTCCTTCCCAGACTTCCATGAATGTGTCAAACAAACTTACTTTAATCAAGAAACCCAGATGCATCTAAAAAATTGTCGATTTGGTTATTCCCAGATAATCGATGCCAATTGCGAGATAAATTCTAATAGTCTATCCCTTTTCTTTATCGTTGCATTGAATGATCCATGTTATGTTACTTCATTTATTGCCTTACTAACATAATTTCTTTGCGATGATTATTTACATCCATGTTTTCCAATCATTTCAAATAAAACTAAGGGTAATATTCTATGTAGGTATCTCTCTAGTGCCTAAAGTGAAATATTCCATTTTTCAAAGTAAAATCCAAAGGTTATTTTTATTAAAAATCTCTATATTCCTATATCTCCGAGGCATATATGAGATTAAATCTTTTTCATCAAAACTTGGATTTGTATTTCTATAAGATTCATGCTTTAAAGGGGTTATATCAAAATAATGACAAGTTAAAATCGCAAGAATCAAAACCGAGATAAGACATAGCTAGTAAGGTATCGATTTTGGGCGTGACAAAGAGGTTTGTACCTTATTATGCTTAACCAACTCTTGAACCCAAATAGCGTATCTTTGTACTACGTAGACCATGGGATTGATGTTCTGAGTTTCGCAACTCAAAAACATAGGTTTCAACAGGCATCCGATTATGCCTAACCTAAAATGATTGGTGGTGACTCCAAGCATTGGCCATTTCATGATTGTCATCCAAGACTAATAAGATGAGCGATTCATCTTATGGTCTCCCTCATTGTGTCATAAGTCGAGAATCTGTACTTTCTAGTTCTCATCATGTAGCGAAGGAAAAGTCTCGATCAAGAAGACATTTCCAAGTTAGAAAAATATTTTAAGTCGTATGCACCTATAGATCTACGAGGATCCACCTTCAGGTACGTTACGACACATATTAAGTAAAGGCATATCTAAATTAAGCATAAACAATCTATTTAATAATGTCAATCCATTGACCCTATCATTTGCAATGATAGTGTAACTTTTGCCTTTTATTCTAAACTCGAAACCATCATTATCAATGAGGTATGATATTGATATGACTTTAGACAATCTTGGAAGTTGAAGATATTCTTTGAGTTTTAAAGTAATGATAAAGCACATGTTCCAATAGCAGTGGGCGTAACTTTTGCTCTATTGCCCATTCTTAGAACAACTTTATTAAAGCCCAATTCTCTATTATTCTTTTGTGTCGTTACATAAAATGGCCAACAACTTGAATCAACTATCCGAATCAATAGCAGAGTGGTTTAACTGAATCATGAACATGTGGAAGCAAACAAACCTCCTTTTATTGAGAATGTTTCTTAATCTTTCAGACCAATCCAAACATTTTGGGCTTATGGCATCTAACATGCCTCGCAATATGGTTAATATAATTACTTTTATCAATAACCTAGTATAAAAATAAGTATTAACTAGATATTCTTATTTGGAATCAGTAAGGACAAAGGGTTAAAACTTTATTGATCCTCCCACTAATTCTTCGGGATAATAGCCTTTACTATTATTTAGAAATCTCGTCAAGATATTTCTAGTGGGCTAAGACCCCTTTCAATATGTTTTGACCTTAAGTCAGCTTAATAAATCTCAACATGTCTAATTAGGTAGGTAACATAGCTTGCCAATTGCATATAGATGCAACTCCCAAATCAATTTGATGGTAACTCTTTGCTTAAATGTATCATATACAATTCGCTTAACCTTCGCCTCTAACACCATGCGAACAAGTTGTATGGATCTAGACAACACAACATTAGTTGAGTAAGATATATTATTCATTAGTCAAATAGTTTGATGGCTGAGAACTTTAGTCATCTAAATAAATCCCAACGGTCAAAACTCGGGTATCTTGTTATGAACAATGGAAGATATCTTTATCATGCGTAGCATGTGACTCAATATAAATAAAGGATTTTATTTGTTTATTTTAATTAAGGTCCCATCTTTATTAACATGCATAACATTTAAATTATCACATAAAATAAATCTACTATCATGCATACTACTTGGATGATCATGAATTTCACTAACGCAAATTCCTTGAGCCATCGAAGGAAATTACTTGGTCAATTCCTAGCTGATTACATATATAAACTACTCAAACTTTAATGTAGTCTCCTGGCTTCGTGCTGCCTTCACTTGGATCTTCTTCTTTAGGTTACAAAATTATTCCTATCTAATCCTAATTTTACACTTAATGTAATCTAAATACATTTGAAGTAAAGAAACCTCGAGTTACATTCGATAGGAATTAGGTAAGGAAAGAAATTTACAACCCCAAAAAATAAGAGAAAATGCAAGGTACGTAAACCATATTTAATAAAATAAATACCATGAAAATAATTAACCATTCATAATCATATTGGGTCTAAGTCCATAATCATCCCATACATTCATTATCAATATTATAAACATATGTTTTAATCCCTAGTTACCATTTTTTAGATTTATTCTTGATTCTTTATTTAATTTAATCAAAAAACAACTTTTCTTAGTTGATTTACATTTATTCTAATCATATTAGAATAAATCCTAATCTAGTTAGGATTAATCAATTAAATTAAATAATATCCAACTAAACATTTTAATTGGAAATAACACATATTAATTTTATTATCTAGTTATGGATTCTATATTTAATTTAATTAAAGAAACTATTTTTTTACTTGATTAACATTTACTCTAATCATATTAGAATAAATCCAAATCCAGTTAGGATTAATCAATTAAATTAAATAATGTCTAATTAAACAATTTAATTGGAACAAAACTCATGTATACATTTTTTATGCAAGGATTATTGGACTATGCTCGCTATGAGATATTGTGCGCTTTGGAGTAGTGCATAGGCTATCCTCATGGTTTTGTCCTTTGAGAAAAGGCGCTTCAATAAGAGAAGGGTGGCCCTTGCTTTATAAGCCATAGTCCATATCCTTAGCTAATTGATGTGGGATTGTTGTCTGCCCCAACACTAGCCCCCTAAGCAAAGGTGTAGACTGTGTAGGTTGAGTAAACATGTTTACGTGGTAACTTGGTGTTACACATTTATAAGCCAAGTGCCATATAGGTCGAGTGGGCATGTTTATATGCCAAGTTTTGCGTAGGTCGAGTGGGCAAATTAATACTATGTAAGTCGAGCAAGCATGTTTACATGATAACTTAGTGTTACCTGTTTATATACCTGAATGAGATTTCTATGAGCTTATGACTTGTCAATTCCCATAAACAGCGCATTGTTGATGCAAGGATTGTCAGACTATGACTGTTAGAAGGTGTTGTGCACTTTGGAGCAGTGCACAGACTATTCTCATGGTTTGGTCCTTTGAGAAAAAGCACTTTATTAGGGGAAAGGTAGTCCTTCCTTTATAAGCCAAAGTCCATATCCTTGGCTAATCGATGTTAGCTTGTTGTCTACCCCAACATACATAAACACTTAGATCTGAAGCATCAAATATGCAACACAACTCTTGTGTTAGTAGGAATCCTTACCTTGATTGGTTTGATCATATCAATCTAAGCGTACCATATATGGCTTCTGTCAGCCATAAATTTACATGCACCAACCATTTGTAAACTTCCATAATACATGTGAAATGAAGCTGTTGTGGGAAGCATGGAGATGATATATGTGCATCTAGAGCTAGCACTAAGTGCTTTGTGTTTTGTGGCTTCAACAAGCCATTGAATTCTGAATTTTCCAAGGGGCTAATTTTGTCATGACTCTCATGAACACAAATAGCTGTTGGCAGCAGCAAATTTGTCCATGACTCATGCCATTAATCCATGCATCAAGTATATTTATGCTGCTGTACTTATCAATAATGATATGTGCCTCTGAATGGGAGTTTTTCATGAATGATAAGCAGCAGCTACTGGTAATAGCAAAACACCTTCCCAAAATTGACGGTATGAGGTGGCAAAAGTAGCTCAAAGCTCTTGCTACATATGCACAACAATTGCACAAAGAACTTCCTCTAAACCAAAATAATTTTATGTTGGCTTAATGTATGATTTTTCACTCAACACTAGGAATAATTTTTTACGGGTTTAATGCCAAAAAATCATTAAAATACAATGGGTACAATCAGGCAAAAAATTTGAACTTTTCAGCTTCCAATTTCACCAGATATTGGTACAATCATGGCATAAACAATTATTCATTAAGGCCAAATAATTGTACCATCAATTAATTAGTTAAAAACAATTTTTAAATTAATTAACTAATATAAATTAACATGAATTAATATGCTAAAATAGTTGAAATTAAATTAAAACTATTTTTATAAAATTTTAATTATTTAATCAAATCAAGAAAAATCCCAAAATCAAACTTTGTTGAAAACAGTAACAATTAAAACATGAAATCAATTAAAGTGACACAAGTGAGGCTCGGATACCACTTATTGGAATTTAGGTTATGCTCAAACAAATAAAATGATAAATTTAATAACAATTATTAAATTACATAGGGGAAAAATTAAATAAAGATAGTGAATTCCTCATAACCGACTTGTACATTTTTAGCCAATATGAAAATTCAAAAAATATGAAATCAAAAATCGTACCTCATATCAGGATTGTCAAGATCCCCGATTAAATTCAATCTCCACATATTCTTGTACACCAAGCTCAGTTATCGCAAATCAAAGCTGTTCAATTGTCCAGCCTCTAACAGTGATCCACATAGGTGACTCAGGAAACCTTCACAAGGTTGGGATTGCATTTTGCCAAGAGCCATGCTAGCGACTCAGGTTTCAAAAACCTCCCCTTGATCGAACATATCTGCCATGTAAAAAAAATAAAAAAAGAAAACATTTTTCCTTTTCAAATTTTAGCTGTGTGGTTAAACCTAAATCTACAAGCTAAAGCTGTCAATCCCAAACATCCAAGGATGGCTAAACTCATTATACATAATTAAGTTTAAGGTTAAATTCAATTTTAGGTTTAATTACACTTTAACCCTTAACAAATTAAACTTTTCAATTTAACCCCTAAGACATTAATATCTCTGCAATTTAATCCAATCCCATTTTAATTCCATATTAGGCCCTTGTTGACAATAAATATAAATTATTTTGATTAAGAATATTTAATATTTATAGACCATGAGTGGCATCTAGCAATGTATCATAGCCATCTAAATGCTAGGAGAGCCAATATGGCTTGACAAGCCTTTTAGTGTATAATATGTTAGTGTAATTTAATCATTTCATCATATATCCCAGAATTAGAATGAGCATGGCTCAGTGTGTACCGTTAGGCCATTCTGTATTAGTATGCAACCCCAATCTATTAACTCCATAATCGTATTGCTTTGGCCAAGGTCTTTGAGTTAACATAGGCTATGTATGTGCGAGATATGACCCCTTAAATCACTTTGGGTGATGAATCCTCTTTGGACAACTCATTCACCTTTAGTTTGCTTCATTTCATACCTAAAACCACCTTTATTTTGGTATCCATCTGCAATGGACCCATTGATGATGATATCTAAGTATGATAATTCACATGCAAGGTGTCCTGGTATCATAAGTCTAAAGATCACTTACACTACTGACACATAAAAGTATTTTCCAGAGACACATGAGTGAAATACCAAATGGAACTTTCATAACGGGTCATGTTCAGGGACCTTGTTACCATAATAAGCACCCATATGATGTCCCTAAGTATCTCTATACTTCAACTTATGAGACTAGTTGCATGCATCATATGCATGAAGGCTTACATATGCCAGTCTTTGCTCATTGTTAATGCCTTGTCTTAACAATCTGATGACCAAAATTATCTTAGAAACATAGCTTTGATGCATAAGAATCTCATAATTATAACCCATTACAATTCTTTTATAAGACTAATATGTTTATAGTAATAACAATTTATAATCAAACTTATGGATAAAGAAATACATCATTACATTAATCTAATAACAATGTATTTTACATGAAATAACTAAAAACTAGCACATTACAAGCAAATCTGATTGGCTTATAGGGCTTACACTAAAACTAGGCACATGGAATAGCTATCCTTTATGTGCTATTGGGCCAAAATATTAATAAGTTAATACTAAGGCTAATCTTGGACAAGCTAATTAAAATAGTTTTAATTAGGCTCAAGACACCACCAAAAGTGCACCAACCTTGAGGATAAGTGAGACTGGCCCATTAGTCACCCGTAACTTAGCCTAAGATGTATTAAAATACATTATTAAGGCTTTTTGGTTGATTAGAAGTGTTAGAAAAGCCCTATGAGCCAACCTTAGACTTTTTTAGGGGGTTTGGTGTAACACATATGCTTTTTTTAGCTCTCTTTGTATTTTCATAGTTTTCCTGAGTGTTCTTAAATCATTATTGACACAATAAAAATAAAAAAAATAGTTTTCTAGCATTAAGAGATTGGTTTTTCATAAAAGTTATGAAATTAGCCAAATCTTGAAATCTATATTTTTCTAAGCCTCTCTTATATCGATTGGTATTCCAAGTGATCTCAAACTATTTTTAATCACTATAATGGTAGAAAATCAGTTTAAATGAAATCAAAGATTGTGATTTTTGGATCTATTTATTGGCATTTATGCAAAATAACTACTTCCCTACGGAGCTATTTCTTTTTCTTTTTAGTGCAATAGGTAAGGGAATCATTCCTGGATCACATCGGATCTATACCTATTGGTAAGATGCCTTTTGGTTAAGGCTTACAAAGCATTCTAGCTAGCACCAAAGAATCATTGGACCTAAGGAAGGTTACAAGAGACATTTGTATGGATCACTGTTAAAGGCAAAAACACTTGGATTGCTTTTGGCCTCAAAGAGAAATCGTAATAATCAACCTATGGCACATTTATGCATGGATCATCACACTTAGAGTTATGAGTCCCTAAGAAGGTATGATTTCATCAGATTTATGGTTTAGATTGCAGTCTGATCACATGTACATCTTTTTTGAAGATCCTGAGGAAATCTAGTTGTTTATTTGTTTAATTTTGCTGCTTATTTTTAATTCTGATTAATTTTTTTTTGCCTATATCAATATGCATGAGCCCAAGATTTCTTTTCATCCTAAGGGTTCCATTTAGCAAATACTAAAAAAATCATAATTCTCATATCCAAGCTCATCAAAAGGTAGGAAAAATACCATTGGAAAGGTAACTCAATACCCTTCAAGGAAAAAAAATACAAAAAAAATCTAAAAAAATCATCACAGGTTTGAAAATAATTTTTCATTTAGGGACACTTCTGTCAATGACTAAACAAAACAACTTTATTGGTTTTTGGGTTTCCTAACGCTAGACTCAAGTTATGGACATGTGAATGTTCAACACTAAGGTCCATAACAGTGGCTTCATAGGCTTATTCCAAAGTTCAGGACAAATGGGATGATTGAACGTTGATTAACTATGCCATCAAGGCTCAAATGATATAGGCTTAAGATCAAGACATCAACTTAAACATCAAATAAATAATTTTTTAATGCTAAAAACAAATCTTCATTTTGTCTTGTTAATCCATGAATCCGAACTTGAAGCTTAATTTTCCCCCAAGATTAATTTACTAGTTTATGGAAATCATTAAGCCAACATTAATCTTATTTTTTTAGATAAATGCTACCCTAACTTAGGGAGGTTTCTCTAAGGTAGCAAATAATTTACAAAGATATATTTGAGTAAATATTTTTACAAACAGTTAATAATAACATTGCAAGCAAGGCGTCCAACAATAGCAAGCAAGGAAACAACATCAAAAAAATCATTTTAACAAGCTATACATGATCAAAATGCAAGCAAAGTCATAGACATCATTAACGCATGTTATATGAAAGTAGATGAATCCTAAATCATGACAAAGATAATGTTAAGCTATTAAAGAGCATTTTGGATAGATTTTTATGGAGCACAAAACATGATTATTCAAACCACTAATGCATTATAACAATCTTCCAACCATAAGATTTACATCAAATGGACAACAAATATGCATGGATCCTAATGAAAGTTACGGTTGCATAAAAAGTTTACTAAAATGATATAAGGATAATGGAAATATAAAAAATGTAGAGAAAAGATAAAAGAATATGCAAATGGATGCTTGCAAACACCTTTCTTCTTTGCTCTTTAGACCTCTCAACCAAACCTTTCAAGCTTTCCTTTTATTTTTTCTTTTTCTTTCCTTTATTTTTTCTTTTAAGAAAGGTGACTAAAAAGGGATTTAGGGGAAAAAAAAGGTGACAAGAGTAGACTAAAATGTGCTAAGCATATTTTGGTTTTAGAGCCAAGAAAACTACTGTAATGAGGGTTCATTTAGACATTTCTCTCTATAAAAGTGATGAGTTACTGTACCAAGCTTTGAGCTTTCAACATATCATTGGTTGATGTACCTTTAGACAAAGAAAACCATGCCTAAGCTGACATATTGTGAAATCTTAGCCTTATGAAAATTGCATTGACCTAATCCCAAGGCCTAAGATAATTTTCATAAAACTTAGTATAAATTTGGATGATTTTTGGAACCATTATCCTAGCCTAACTCATGTTTTAAATGAATACTACACAAAAGAGAAAATGGCATGAATCTGGTAAAAATGCCTAAATGTATTGACACAATGGGGTTTTGTATCGATACATTGACATTTTTGGCTTGAATGTATCAATACATTCACCTACGTATCAATACATTCACTTATGTGTCAATATATTTGGATCCAACAATCGTATTTTACTATTGCTAAGCATTGTATTGATACATCGAGTGCATGTATCAATACATTAGATCTTTGTCTTAATACAACCCTATTTTTCCACATTTGGTAACATGGTAAAAATTGAATCGAAGCCAAGGTAGCCAGTACCATATCGGTGGACGTATCATCTTTGTTCTAGTACTGATACATACCAATACCAGTGTGTTTTAGTATATGATTCTGGGTTTATCATATTTTAAACATTTTTAATTTATATATATGAAAAATATTTTTAAATATCAAATAAATGAGATTAAATAAATTTCATATATTAAATATTCATTAATTATATATAATGTTCTAAAAAAGCTTTATCAAATACAAAAAGATCAATATCAGTCTTAGTAATAAAAGCTGAAATTTTTTAATGATCATTAAATTTATGAGTAATTATGTCTAATATTCATTAAATTTATGAGTAATTATGTCTAATATTCATCAAATTTAAGATCAGTATCAATCTAATTTTTTATATAAGCTTATCTTATATACCAACTAATACAACTACTTTTGGTCGGTATGACCGAAACAAGCCGATATCTACCACTACGGCTAGTGTAAACCAAAACCAAAGCTGAAACAAAGCCAACTATTGTCGGTACTGCTTGTGGACACCATATTTTGTCTAAGTTCCTAGTTAATATTTTCTCAATTTTAGGGGTTAGATGAAATTTTTTATATTTGAATGTTCTTGAATAAGTTATAGATGATAAAAAGGTCTAATTGAGGTTTTGGTTTGTTCCAATAGCTTAGTTTAACATAACAAGGCATCTAAGCTTAATTATCTAATTTAAAGTTTGGTGTGGGAATTAAAAAACCAAGGCCTGGGTCTTGAAAATCTAAGAATGTCAAAAGTTAACTAAGGTATGTCTTTTAAGGTGATTAGAGTGGTTATTAATGATATCTAGATGAAAAAGATACTTGTTTTAAAAGTTATAATCAAAAGTCAATATAGTGACAAAAGTCAATATTAAGTAAAGCCAACAAAAAAGTCAACCTTTTAACCTAGAGTTAGATTTTGAAATTCAAATAGTTTTATAACTTGTATTTAAAAACAGATTAGACTGAAATGAAACTAAACATGGATTTTAGGTTAAACAGATGTAATCAAGACCAGGTCATGAAAGGGCCTTAGGAATTTAGAAAGTTAGGAATTCCTAAAGACTTAATCTAGGAGGCTCGGGATAGAAACTTTTAGATTTTTCAGAGAAAGTTATTAAAACACATTTTTACTATGAGAAAGAACGTTCAATTGCTCTTTTTACTTAAACAAATTGTGTTCAATTGAATGGAATAAAAAGTTGTACATAGATTAGTGCATAATATAGTTATGGTTGAATTTAAGATGTGCACAATATGCTAATTTTGTTCATCTATTCATTAATGGCACAACTGTAATTTCCTTTAATATTATTAGGAGGTTAGTGACTAAGCTAAGATCATCCAAGGGTGATTAAAGTTTAAATCACCAACTTAGAGACCTATAAATGAGGTGATTAGCCATTGATTCATTTCTTTTAAACTCTTAGCAAATTTTAAAAAATCTACATTTTTTTTTTCTCTCAAGCTCTCATCATCCTTAGGAGGGAAGCAAGTTTGGAGTATATATAATATCTAACTTTTCTCGTTAATTTCATTTCAAATTTATGATTTTGATGATCAATTCATATTTATCCATGGCTATATAAGTTTCAGCCAAGGTGTTTGCATGATTTATTGCATTCGGCCAACATGAATTATCATGATCTTGTGTTTACATCTTGATTTAAACTATGATTCACTTGATTTCTTGTTGTTTAAAGCTTAATCTTATGATTAGTTGTTGAAATCAAGCTTAAATCATGATTAATGATCCAAACCTAGTGTTTGAACATGAGATCTTCTTAGGTTTAAGGTTTGCCAACTTAGTTACCTAGGAATTTGATGATTCAAGTTTAGTTGAGCAAGTTTAAGCTTATTTGAGCTAAAATCTAGGTAAATAAAACTTGAATCTATCACTAAATAATGAAATCATAAGTTCTTGAACTTAGAAAACCATTCGAACAAGCTAGAAAATGCTTAGCTAGGTTTGGCATGTTTGTGTAAGTCCTATAAGCTAATCATTATGGCTTGTAAGGCATTATCATTTAGTGATTTCATGTAATCAAACATTATATTTATTTAGTGTTATAAAGGTATTTCTTTGCCTATAAGATTTAATTATATAATTGTTATAAATATCTTATGTAGATAAAGCCCATGAAACACATTGGTCTTATAAGGGAATTATAAAGAGTTACAATTATAAGATCCTTATGCATGAAAGTTGTGTTTCTAAAAACGTTCATGGTCATCATATTGTCAAGAAAGGGCATTAATAATACACAAAGAATGGCATGTGTAAGCTTTCATGCATAGAATGCATGTTATTAATCTCATAAGTTAAAGTATATAGATACTTAGGGATATCATATGGGTAGTTGTTATAGTAGTCTGTTCATTGAACATGACCCACTATGAGAGTTCCATTTGGTATTTTACTCAAGTGTCTATGGAAATACACTCATGTGTCAGTAGTGTAAGTCCTTAGACTAGAAACACCTAGTTATCTTATATGAGGAGTGTCATATGGTAGGATGGTTTTGGATATAGCATGAATCATATGGTAGGTGAATGAGTGTTCTAAAGAGGATTCATCACCCTAAGTGATATGAGGGGACATATATCATATATATCTGGTCTGTGTTAACTCAAAGTCCTTGGGCAAAGCAATATTGTTTATGGAATTAACACATAGGGGTTGCATACCAATATAGAATGAGCTAAGAGTGGACACTAAACCATGCTCTTGCTAATTCCAGTATGTATGATGAAAATATATTTATTACACCGAGATACTGAACATTGAAGGGCTTGTTAAAAACATATTAACACTTTTTACATGTTGGGTGGCCATAATGCATTGCAAGATGCTAATCTTAGTCAACAAATAAAAATATTCTTAATTGGGCTATTTTATATTTATTGTCAAAATGTTGGGGGCCTAATGGGTTACACCATAAGATGATTAAAAAAAATTAAATTGAGACAAGGTTTACATGTTTGATACAAGTAATAGTTATTTGGGCCCAATTTGAATAAGTGCACATGGGGTAGAGGCAAAAATGTAATTTCTCAAAAATTAAAATTTTAAGTCTTTCATATACTAAACTATGTTAGCTGTCTTATATGGCCTAAAGCCTGAAGAATTTTGCCAAAGACCTCTATGAACTTGTTTTGTATTTTCCATAAATTCTCTGAGTAGGGATTATGCAATTTTGAAGGTTTTTTTAAAAAAATTATTTTATATTTATTGCCAAAATGATGGGGTCCTAATGGGTTACACCATAAGGATGATTAAAAGAAATTAAATTGAGACAGGGTCTACATGTTTGATACAAGTAATGGTTACTTGGGCTTAATTTGAATGAGTGCATATGGGCCAGGGGTAATATTTTAATTTCTCAAAAATTAAAATTTTAAGCCCTCCATACACTAAACTATGTTAGCCGTCCTATACGGCCTATGAAAACCTGAAAAATTTGGCCAAAAGAACTCTAGGAACCTATTTTGCATTTTCCACAACTTCTTTGAGTAGGGATTATGCAATTTTGAAGGTTTTTGAAAATAAATTATTTTCTTCTCAAATTTGATTATTGAATCAAGGTCTTTTAAGTGCAAAGGAAGTTTTATTGAAACCTAAGCTACTAGCATGGCTCTTGGCAACAAAGTGTCACTTATGTGGATAACCATTAAAGGCTGAACATTTGGATAGCTTTGGTTTAGGACAACTAGACTCAATGCTTTTGATAATTGGGTCATGGAATTGCTAAAAGTATTCTCAAGATTTAGGCATGTTTAAATCTTGAATAGATCTTTAGGTTTCTTAATCTTAAAGATTAGTAAAGATCATGTAAGACGATCCTGTTAGGGAGTCTCGGATTACTTTTATTATGTTTCCGCTACCATGTTTATATGTTATTTATAAAATTTTGTAATCTGATTACTTGCTATCCCAAGATATCCTACAAGTGGTATCGTGAGCCTCCATGCATCGATTTGATTAATCTCGTTTTACTTGTTACTGATTAAAGATTTTATTATTTTGATGCTATCTTGATTTGGTCTTGAATTTAAAAATTAAAGAAAACTATTTCTTTTTTATTATTATATTTCCAAAAGCTAATACATGTCTATTTTTCAATTTTAATTAATTAAAATATGATTCTTATTACTTAAATTGATATTGGAGTCATCGACTAACAATTTGGAGTTCACTGGTGTTTTGTTGGCTGTGTTTCGATGTTTTGCTAGGGCTAATTTTTTAGGCAAGCATTGCTGCGATTTTTCTTTGTTGTTCCACCTTGAAAGTGTCATGAAAAGCTCATAATACTTGTTGGAAATTTGGGTTAAAATAAGAGTTTAAAATGTTTCAATTCAGGGCTAAAATGGGTACACTAGGTGTGCTAGAAGTTTATGACAACTTGTCTTTTTTCTTGGATCTAGTTGTGGCATCAATGGCAGCCAGGAGTTACTGTAAATTTGTTGTATTTTCAGAGGTTTAATGGGAGGAAGACAATAGTGGTTGAATTGGAGTAGGATGGCTAAGATAGCCATTCATGGGATAGAGCCTAGTTAGACTACGATTCCTCCAAGATTTGCGCCAAGCATAGTCCTACTTATAGTAGGACTTTACAAATTTTAATTTTTCCTGAGATTCAAAATCGGATATGATCATATTAAAATTAAAAAAAAAATAATGCTAAATGTTAGCATGGTTGGCACAATATACCTCTTTAAAAGGTCGATTCCAATTAAAACTAACACCTAATTATCCAATTGTATTTTTTTCTTAAATTATTTAAGATATATGTTGGATAATATAATAAGCATGGAATTAAAATTAAATTGATTGACTAGAATAAATGTTAATCATGTAAGAAAATTAATTTCTTAATTAAATTAAATAATGATCAATTAGTTAAGCATTAAAACTTGGTAACTTGAATTTAAAACACATGTTTATATATATTCATGATTGTTATGGAGGTATGGGATGATAATAGACTAGGCCCAATATGATTGTGGATGTATGGTTTATTGTTTATGGATGTTTCAATATTTTAAATAAAGCTTACGAACCTTGCCTTATCCTATTTTTCTCCGAGATTGTAAAATTCTTTTCTCAGTTAAATCCCCTAGAATGTAACTTAAGGTTTCTTTATTGCAAATGTAATTAGATTACATAAGTGTAAAATTAGGATTAGTTAGGAAAGATTTTGTAACTCGAAGATGGAGATCCAAGCAAAGCCACCATAAAGCCTAGGAGATTGCAAGAAACTTTAAAGTCTTTATATGTAATCACTACGAATTGACCAAGCAATTTCCTTTGATGGCTTAAGGAAATTTCACTAAATAGTAGTCCATAATCATCTAAGTAATATTCATGATAGTAGATTTATTTTGTAAAATATTATAAATGCTATGCATGCAAATATGATGAGACCTTAATCAAAAGACAAAATAAATAAAACAAAATGCCCCATACAATATTGAATCACATGTTCACATGATAAAGACACCTTTTATTATTCATAACAATATACTTATGTTCTTACTAGAGGTGATTTTTTAAGTCGCTTAAGGTCCCTTCCACTCGAACGGCGTAAGTTAGGAGTTATGGGTCCAACTCAACTAATGTTGTATGCTTCGGATGTGTCGCACTTGACCATATGATATTAGAGGTAATGGCTAGTCAAAATATGTATGATGCATTTAGGCAAAGACTTGCCACTTAACTGATCTAGGAGTTGCATAGAGATGCAATTATAATCTATGTTACCCGCCCAACTAGGCTTGTTGTAATTGATTGCGTTGCTTAAGGTTGCAACATGTTGTAAGGCCTTAAAAAGATTTTTAAATAGTAGTGAAGGCTATTATTTCAAAAAATCAGTGGAAGGACCAATAAAGATTTAATACATTGTCATTATTGGTTTAATACATCAATAACTAATATGTACTCATTTTATACTAGGTTGTTAATAATGGTATCTATATTAACTGCATTGTGAGGCATACTTGATGCCATAAGCCTAAAGTGTTTGAACCAGTATCTGAAATTGTGAAGTGTTCTTAATAAAAGAAGGTAGTTGACCTTCACATGATTACATTGAACTATTCTACTATTAATACTACCTCTTGGATAATTGATTTAGGATGTGGATCTCACTTATATAACAACATAAGCCTATTAAAAAATACTAGAAAATTAGGCTTTAATGTGGTAATTCTGAGAATATGCAATAGATCAAAAATTAAAGCCGTTGCCATTGAACTTATACCTTATCAATGCCTTCAGGCATGACTATGGAACAAAAATAATGTCTTTATGTTCGAAGATTGTGTGGAAACATCATTTCAATTTCATACCTCACTGAGAATGATAATTTTGAATTTAGGATGAAAAAGTTGCACAATTATCCTAAATGACTATATCTATGGATCGGCCTCATTGTAGAATGAGCTGTATGTATTGGATCCAGATATTGCCTTTACTCAATATGGATGTGAAACAAGTAAAGACTAGTTACCCAAGTAAAATCTACATCTTGCATTGTAGACTTAGTCATATCAATGAGACTCAGATAGTCAAGCTATACAAACAAGGCTATCAAAACCCATTTGATTATATCATATGGGACATATGAATGTTATCTCCTCAAAAAAATGACCAAGACTCTTTTCACTAGTAAAAGTGAAAAGGTTGTGGATTTATTAAGCCTAATACATTCAGATGTATGTGGAACAATGAATATAAAGGCTAAAGATTGGTATCCTTACATAATTACCTTTATCAATGATTATTCATGGTATAGGTATGTGTACTTAATGAAGTACAAGTTTAAAGCTTTTGAAAAGTTCAAAGAGTATAGGGCGAGCATAGAGAAATAAACTGGCAAGAGTACTTTAGGTTTTAAATTTGATCGAGAAGGAGAATACTTAGGTCAAAACTTCTTAGATCATCTAAGAATGGGATTCTGTCACAATAGACTTCAACTGAAAGTCCATAGCACAACAGAATGTCTAAAAGGTGTAGACACCTTATTTTGTCTGGGCTAATTTTTAATAATCTAGAGCATGGACGTAATAGGCGGTGATGAACGTCGCCCGATGAAAAAGTATTTTAAGGATGTCAAGAAGGCCTAGGGATCATATCAAAGGTAAATGCGAAGATATGGCATCAAATGACGT
>JBBYHL010022072.1:0-11041 GCA_038381835.1 Adansonia madagascariensis
CAAAATTATATTGAAAAGTTCAAATTACGTTTATATTTTGTACCCAAAACTAATAAAACCAAAATAAATAAATAAATTGAATACCAAAAACCCTGGAAAAACTCATTTTCACTATATTTTCAAAAACCAAAATAAAAATTGCACCACGTTAATGCTCTTTTTTGGGAGGTCGAACAGAATTGGGGCTTGCAACATGAAAGAAGTTAGAAGGGTGTCAGAGTTAGAACTCCAATAATATTTTTCAATAGTTAAGTTAATTCTTAAATTTTTAAGAATTAATACAGTTAGTTACGAGTTAATTATCGGGTTATGATGTCATATAGTCGAATTTGTCAATTAACCGTCATTCATATCAAATTTGAGGTCATTTTATTACTAGATGATCACATTAATATCTCTTCATATTTTCACGATCAACTAATTGTTTAGTCATCTTTTTAATCAGAGTTGATATCCAGATGATGGGCGCGGATCGGTGATCGTCCGAAATAGCACACCAAAACAAGGGAAAAGAGAGAGAGAGAAGGGAAAAAAGAACTAACCAAATGCAGAAGACAGCTTTAGAGATCGAATTTGGAGAAAGCTTTTTTGTACAATAAGAGCAAACCCTGGAAGCTAAGCAAAGCTCGTAATCCCCAAAACTAATTGAATTTTTTTGTTCACAAATTAAGAAATTATTGAGGAAAAAAAAAAACTAACAGGGTTGAGTGATTTTGAATCTCTGATATTTTTCTCTCTCCTGGCCCTGGATTTATTTATTTATTTTATAATTTTTTAAAGCGAGGGATGAGCAAAATATCCATTTAGAATAAATTAATAAAATTATTAAATTTTATTTATTTAATTTTAATATATTTATTTGATCCGTTTAAGATTTAATTTTTAAATTGAACCTATCCAATAACTTATATTTAATTAAAAATAAGTAAATTATATTATTTTTATTTCAACGTGGTTAATTTGGTTTTAGAATTTTAACATTATCCAATTCAATATAATATGAGTGAGAAATTAAAATAATAAATCAAATCAAATTTTAAACTCGATTTGGCCAATTTAATTTCGCATTGATATTTCAATCGAATTGATCAATTTTTAAAATTTATTCAATTTATTTAACTTTAAAATTTTAAAATAAAATCGGTTGAATCGAATACTCACCACTACGAATTAAAGGGAAAATGGAAAAGAATGAAAAATGGTTTTGTAACCGATCCGGATCCGGATCGGGACCCTGACAACCCGACTCTACAATTCAATATTCATAAGAAATAAAAATTATTACTGAAGAGTTAAAACTTTTAAGATTTTGGTTTTAGACATCTTAAATTCTATTAAACCAATTCGATGATTTATTATTATTATTATTATTATTATTATTATATGACTTTAAAGTGATACAAAATCATCATAATACTAATTGTTTACTTTAAGACATCAATTAATCCTCATCTTTTTTTTTTAATTTTAATAAAATTAAATATTGATTTCATTTTCTGTTAGATATTCATTGATCTTAATTTCAATAAAATTTATTAACTATAACAAAAACTAAGAAACCCACCCTTAAAAAAAAAAGTCCAATTGCAAATAAGAATTTTATTCGATCATTGTGAAAAATTATCTTCAAGAACAAAATCGAGTAAAATCTTAAATGCATAAAATTAATGTGAAAAAAAATACACCTCAAGATTTTCGAGAAAAAAATTAAACCTAATAAACCCGAAAATACAATGAACCATGTTGCCTTAAAAAATTATTATAAAAATAAGATAATTATCTTATATACCAACGGTGAAATAAAAAAAACTATACAAGCGAAGTTCGTAAAGTGACATGCGTCACATTTAATTACTTTTTTATTTTTTTAAACATATTTTATAAATACATATCATCTCACTAATCCTACTTATGAAACTTTTTTATTTCACCGATAATAATTATTTACGACTAGTTTTTTTTTAGAAGATAGTGAAATTTTCTTTAAAGACTTACAAGCTTAAGAATTAATAAAAACATATATTTATTATTAGGGTTATATGAATTTTATTGGGAGCAAATTGAAGTGAATTTCAATGGGAACAAAGTTGAAACTTTAGCCAAGTATTAGTTTATGTTACCTAAATTCGAGAATAATTATTAAGTATAAATTTGTATCTAATATAAAAAATTTTAATTTTTTAAATTTTTTAAAGATTATATCATACACTTATCAAATACAAAAGTATCAATTAAAAAAATGAATTGCACGAAACTAACCAGTTCAATGAGTTACATAAAAACGAGTCCGATACTTTACTGGGCCAGCCAGCTAAGGATTCCCAATTCAATATTTCCGACCGGCCAATCCAGTTTTTTAGTAAGTTAGAACATCTGGATAAAGGGGGTCCTGATGTCCATTGTAACTTCGAAGAGGAAATGGGTTAAGTAGAAGATGATGAGGACCTGGGCAAGCTCTAGTTATATTCTAAAAGACTACAGATGTAACCTAAAATTTCTCAACTAATTTAACATTATACATGGCCACCGTCGGCCATTCATAATTTTCAAGGAAATATAGTGTTTATCCACCGTGGTATCGGAGTCGGTCAATGGCTTTGCCCTCAAATCGGACACCTGATGTACTTTTCGTGACCCGACCTGTAGTATGATATGATTTTTCAAGCAAAGCTCACTGCCGTGGTACAGGTGGTGTTGACTGAGGGTTTTGCCTGTAAAACCCGATGCCTGGTGGCCGGTAAAATCCTCCAGTAGTGGGCTGCTGCTGAGGCTGAGATTGTGGCAGCTGTAGAGGCTGAGAAGTAGGCCTAGGTAAACTCATTCTTATATGTGGGGGAAGAGGAGGTAGAGATTGCTGTAGCAGCGTGTTTGCTTCATTAACCGTAAGGCATTACCTCTCCATCGTACCAGTTGACTCCACATACCGACTTGCCGGTGGATTTTCGGGAGACATGTGGAGGGGGTGGGAGAGGAGGAGCAGAAGTAAAGGGAGCTTGAATCTGGTTGCCATGGGACATTGGTCGCATACCAGCTGGCGGTGCAGGTGGCATGTTGTTCATTTTCCGCTGCTGCAGTGGGGTAAAATAAGCTAAGCCGGTTACGTCTGAATTGCTCGCATCCAATATGGGCATCGGTTACTCAAGTTTGGGAGTATTTTCTGGAGGAAACATCAATAATCCCGATGGGAACCCACTAGATTTTAAGCTACCATTCATAGGGGCAGCTTCTTCGGCAAGAAGGGAAGAAAGTACAGAGGTAAGCATCTGAGCAGAAGATGTTGAAGCAGCAAGCTTAGCAGCGACAGCAGCAGCCGCTTTCTTGTTATCTTCGTCAGTTGTTTTCGAAGGTGCAAAGGAAATCACAGGTTGTGACAGAGTTGGCTGAGCCAAAGGAAGGTTCTGTTCACCTGCTACAGCAGCCTCCACTCTTGGGATCGTTGCAGTTGCTAGATAGCCAGACCCCCGGGGGGGGGGGGGTAACATTAGCCTCTTCCTTACATTGCTCGCTTGCTCAATCCGACCACAAGCAACCTGCACAAACCTCAATGGTTTCACCTCATCTAGTTGTATTTATAATACAGAAAGTACAATCAAACGGTTGAAGCATATTCTGATTATCGGTACAACGGTAA
This sequence comes from Adansonia madagascariensis, assembly GCA_038381835.1. Taxonomy (NCBI): domain Eukaryota; kingdom Viridiplantae; phylum Streptophyta; class Magnoliopsida; order Malvales; family Malvaceae; genus Adansonia; species Adansonia madagascariensis. The sequence continues at coordinate 3,632 of JBBYHL010022072.1, forward strand.
TATGACTACAATAAACAATAACCACAATAGAACTCTGATGTCAAATACTCAACTCTGAAATACAAATGTCCACAAATCTGCATAGATCAGAGTAGGCCCAACCTAGTTACCATAAGATAAACACCTAGATTCATACTCGAGTGTTAATGACAAATAATATATTCAATTTTTTAGAACTTTTTTCATGTATTTGAAAAGTCATATCTTCGTATTCTAATTCAAAAATATGTCGACGAATACTTAAAAAAAAAAGAAATAGTCAGAAAACATAATATCCTCACATGGAAATGCGAAAGGCCTATGTTGAGGGAGGAAGCATTCAGCAGTGATATTTTGTCCATTAGAAGCAAAAAATCAACTCTAAGAAATTAATTAAGAAGACAGCAATTCTTACTTGCAGCTGACTATCAATAAGCTCCAGCTTTGATTCCCGAAGAACTTTGAACTTAGTGAGCGCTCAACAACGACAAATGATTCCAAACTGTAATTGCCAACTCAAGAACGCGTGATAGTAATCAAAACATGCTTGTTCCTGAAGTGCTTCTTTAAGTTCAAAGATCAAGGCAGCCATGGTCGTTTCGATATTTTCAAGCTGTCCAATGCATTGCTGGAGCGCGTTTTCTTGCTGAAGTAGATCATCCAGCAAGGCAGATCCATTCTGATTCCCTAATCAAAATCAAACACACTTCACACGCCCACGGTAAAACCCAAACTGAAAGCAAGATATTATAATAAAAAAAAAAGTCCAGTTTACCAAAATAAACAGTAAGCAGTTTACAATCTCGAACAAGAGATCCCCCATTAAATTGTCTGAAACATAACATTTATCAAGAAAATTTCCTAAGCAATAAAAGATTCAAATTAATACTTCTCATCACTTTTTAATGGAAGAATCCATTGATTAGAGGGAGAACTATCTGGATCAGCTACACCAGAGACATTTATAATACATTAAACATATTAGAACAACAGAAAACATAAATAATTAAACAATTAGAGTTCATTTGATAGAGGAGAAACTTTCTCTACTAATCAGCACATGCACCAAAATCAGTCATAAGAACAATTGTTATCAAATTTCTTTTATATTCTGTCATTTAAAGATTTACACATTCATATTTTGGAAGAGAGACCTATATCAGTTATGAATTATGCATCTAAAATCATGTCTATTATTCCTCCGGGAGTAATTGTTGGTTTGTAGGTTTTTGCATTGGGTGGATCGGTTTGGATCAATCAGGGAGCATTGTGCATTATAATCTTAACTAAGGCAGCCACAAACAAAGCACAAAATGCAGAGAGAAACCAGAGGTCAACAACCTTACAAAGTAATTAAGACTTGTTTGGCCAAAAATGAAATTGTATTGCGCTTAAAAGAGCTTATCTCAACTACTTAGGTTTGATTCTTATGATGTTTCATTCTCAAATCCATCTGGGTAAAGGGAAGGTACTAAGAACAATAAAAGCCCACAAATGATCAAGTAGAATCATTTGAGGGCCAGTGAAAGACATCCACCTAGAATAAAATATCTTAAAATGAACGAAGCTACAACTAATAGCAAACACTTGAGAGTTGTACCAAGCACCACTGCTTGAAGCCTTAAGAGGCTTCAAGGACTTTAACTATGTTGGCTTTTTTAAAAGAGGGAAACATTTTGTGCCACTAGGTGATTAGAAAAAGTTAAGAGAACAATCAGCAAAATGAGTAATATATATATATATATATATGAAAGAAAAAAAGAAGCCAAAATTATACTGCTAGGTTCTACTTCTCATATTTTTTTGTCAATAATTTAGAACAGCAAAAAGAGACCGGTCTGCCTTTTTCTACCTACGAAATTGTGGAACTAATGGGTCCTGAGTAGAGTCTTAGACTTGATTGAATATCTGGTACCAATACAACATTTTGGAACTAACAATAAATAACATTCAATAATAGAAGAAAATGTCAAAAATCAAAACCTAACCTCCAGATTCAATTAAAACCTACATATATATATATATATATGTATATATATATTGGACGTACACGCCCAGACAAGCTTCGTCCCAACTATCTAACAAATAAGGTCCAACAAAGTACACCAAACAAAAGCCCATAGACACATATATCCTATTTAATAAATTTAGGCCTAGAATAGACACTTTCCAAAAATTTGCAAGATCAAGTAGCCTCTTGTCAGCTCGGTTTGAATGCCTAACTATTTCAGGAATTTACCAACCAAGAGACCTGTCTTCCGGGATTAAGAATCCAAGGTAACTATTTTGGCCCAATAGTGTATTTCTATCTTCATAAAAAAAAAAAAAAAAAAAACAAGTATCTGAGAGATAGAGTCGTAATTACCCAAAATTTCTTCTAGTTGTTATAGGTTCAGTATTCTCTTTTCAATGGTGAATATATGCTGATAAAGATTACACTCGATAAAACTTTATTACAATTTTTACAGCACAGCTCTCCATCAAAAATAGTATTAATCGAGACATACACAAAACCTTGGAAATGCAGAGAGAAGGGGGAGATAGTACACTTTTTTTTTTTTTGATTGGTAAGTAAAATCTTAATGAAATGTAAGCATTATAACATTAAATCCCATAGCGGAACTCATACCTTGAGGTAAACTACTTTCAACATCTTCCCGAAATTTGACTCAAATGTTGTACAGCGGCATTACACTTGTTTAAAGCAGTATCCTCGTTTGGATTGTCCTCCAGTGCAGATTGATTTGCAGTTAGTATCTTTTCTGGAAGACGTCCAACAGCCAATTTCTGAAGGTAAGATGTTCAAGAAAAGAAAAACATATTAAAAATCATAAAAGAACTAGCCAAGAAGATGTCCAAAAAGTGACAAAAGACTGCCAAAAAATGGCTTGAATCAAGTAAAATGGATTCAAAGTTGAAAGGAGAATTGAATAGATAAATTCTTACAATTCTCACTGAATTAGCATCCATTTTCACTATCTTGATAGGATTTGAGCTTTTTCCACTGTTCACTGACGGAAGCGGAGGAGGATTCTTACCGAGCATTTCATCTTTAAGATTCTGACCTCGAGAACCAGAAACGTCTCTTTCTTCCCATATGTTAGCCTAAATAATTATCAGGAAGCCCCATCACCAAAAGAAAAACCCACAAAAGAAGGGCTGGGAAAATGAAACACTACTTGTTAAATGATAGGACCATACAACAATTTTTTTGATAAGCAAAGAATAATCTACTAAACCGTACCCAAGGCCAAGAGAACCCATTCTAAATACGAAGTCCTACTGTTTGTTTTTCTTGGAAAAATTTTCATCGAGAACCATTCCTTTGCACTGATGATTATCTATGGTGAGAAAATTATGTTGAGATTGTTTAATACAGCATTAGCTTTAATAGATAACAAAAAAGGAACTATAACTACTCACAATGCTTAACCTTTGAACAAAAAAAAAATGGTTCTGAAGTTTAGAAGCATCAACCAACTTCAGCAGATTGCATTACTACATAAAGTGCCAGTATGATATGTGTGCAGAAAATCTAATTACATGACAGTCAATTGAAGACCAAACAACAAACAGACTCAAAACTAATTCAGACATCAACAATAACGTCAGGTCCTGAGCAAAACAAACAGCCAACAACATCCATATCACCAAGAAATTCCTAAAGAATCAATCAAAGGCCTGTAGGCATTATGGTTAAATCACAAATCTTAGAGGAAACATTAGTAGTTTCTGATAATTTACATAAATTCATTCACCTTTCAATTTAAATGACATACGTTTAGTGCTTTATAAAGTAACAATCACAATCCACCACAAAGTAAACTTAGATTATATAAAACAACTTAAATTTACCATCAAGCCTCTCTTGGACCAAAAACAAAACGACCAAACAAAATTGATAACATTGTCTGAGACCTACAAACCACAGTAAAACAATGTCCCAATTCCCAGAAGCAAACTCATAGAATAAATACGCTATAACTAGAACTTAAGAAACTACTAACGAATTGATTTCGTGCATTTCTAATACAAAAAGAACATAAAAATAATACTTAAAAGAAACAAACTGTTTTGCCAATTATCTCATTCTATTAATACGCTGGTTTGAGAAAGAAATGCACCATACCAAGAGCAGTTGGATATAATTTCCAAAACTAAGTTCACCAAGTTAGATGAAATACCCTAGTTGTTGCACAGAGAAATCATGCCAGCCACTCAAAGTCTCGGTTAAAGTGATTGCACAGGGTAAAACAAAAGATCACAAATGAAGCAATGGAGAACCATCTAATATAGAAAGCCAGAGGTTCAAAGAAAAACAGCTAAAGGCGGCATAAATATGTGTGCGTTAGCACAAACTAAAGAATCGCCAGAAAAATGCGCACGACTAACAAATAGAACAAGACTAGCAGAATGCAAAGAAATAGAGGCAAGTTATACAAGTCAGAGGGAAACTTATTTGTGCAGAAAGCAAAATGCTAAAATCCAACCAGAAAAAGCGCTTCGATGACAAAAAAAATTACATGCTATGATAATTGTGTGCAAAACTTTCTACGCATAACAACTGATGCAGTCATAAGATAGTAAATTCATGCATAGCAAGACCAGACAGTAAGAATTAAAAAAAACATGTGATAAAAATAAGGGTTACACCTCAAAGCATCATATCAGCTTACATTATAAAGACCATAATCAAAGAAAACATACACAGGTACTTGATGAAGGAAAAGGATACAGAATATATACCCAATCAGGTCTACAAGTAAACTTACATGTTTTTTTTGGGCCACCGTAAAGTTATATGTTTATACAGAGAGCAATACTTATCTAAAAGAAAACAAGATAAACAAACAACACCTCTTCTTCAATTAGGAACTTTAGAATTACACTAGATTTTAATGACCAGAGTTTTATTGTAATTATATGGCACTAATGGAAAAAAGAAAGTATCTACCATTACTGTTTTCTTCACAAAGCCTCCATATAAGCAGGATACATTCAATGCTTTGTTGTGAATTATTGAGTTCTGAAAGCTTCTCAGTTAATATCAGTCCATCCAAAACGTCATTGCTTAATTTGCTGCTTAACAAGCCTTTGCATAGCCTGCAGTAAACCCTTTCAGTTATGGGAGGCAGTGAAGAAAAGAATTAAGAAGAAAAAAAAGGGTAAATTTACTATTCCTAAATACTGAAAAATCTTTCTATCAATCTAAAATAGATAAAACAATTAAACTCTTTAAATTTCATGGAAATATTGATGCAAGGGGAATAATTCATATTTTGTTCAGAGAGACAAAGTATGAGATATTTCTCTGATGATTCAGGTTGCATTGAACCTTTCTCCAGCATTTTATATACTTAAATTTGCCATCTCATTCTCAAATTAGAAACTATCTCTCAAAGAATCCAGCAAATAGCTATTAACTCCCTCTGCAAAATAGAAGTCCAGAATGCCTAAAATCCCACATAATCAGGTTTGTTTAACGCTTCGAGTCCAACAACTAAATTCTATTAAAAGCCCATGCCTCAAGCATTCACAGCCCTTAAGCATCACGCCATTTAAGTTGAATGCAACTTTGGCTGGCGTCAAAACAACCAACCTAATTTTACTTAGTGATCATCACCATTGCTAGAGTTGTGAATTACTCATCAAGTGGCCCCCTAATGAAAGTCGAGTAGTTCAAGAGCAAATCTTTACCTTAATTTATGATCTACATGGCACTTAACCATAATATATATATATATATATAGCTCACCGTTTAGGGTGACAATGAATTATCCTTTATATTTGCTTTTACTAAAGGAAAAATATGATTAAATTAAGGAGCAATTAGCGTGATAGGAAATTTAGAAGGAGAAAGATGGGAAAAATGAGAAACCAACTTCTTCACTTCTACAACAAAGATATAATTTACAAAAATATTTGAGGATCAAAATCAATTGTAAAACTTAAACTGCCTCAGTTAAAAGGAAGAGAAGAACCAAAAAAACAAAGACAAAGAAAAACTCAACTATGAAAATGAGGGGGAAAAAACCCATTGTAGAAGAAAACTGAAACTATCAGACTCCAAACTTTTCTATCTTTCTGAGCTTTTTGTTGCTTTCATTTAAAATCACTGGAACTAAAGCTGGAGCTGGAACTAGAACTTGATTGAGTAATGAGATTTTGCCTTTTTTTACCTCTAAGGTTCGAACTTATTTTTTTTTCCACATGCTTCTTCATATTCATTTTTCGGTTCACCAACAGCATGCTCACTCTTTTCTTCACTCTGGGAGACCACATCACTAAATTCAATCTCTTTAGCAAAAATCACATCATGTTTGTAATTGTACTTCTGATGATCTATTTATCCTTAATCTGAAGAATATGGCAGCTCAACTGGTTAGATTCTGGGCCTTGTTGGAAAGTGCTATGTATATCCTCCGAAGAGATCTAGCCTCTACGACAGGTGTTTTTGATTATTTGCACATTACTGTTGATTCTCAAGCATCACTTCCTCGACATCTACTCCTTCGTGAAGATGCTTGAAAGCCAAATCAAAGCATAAGCCAAATTAATATTGCTCGTAGACAACCAATTTTATATTATTTAGAAAAGTCAAGTTTTTAGAGCATATAAAATATTTAATTTTATTATAATTTTAATTTTAAAATAATTAAATTTAAAAAATTTATAATTGTTCATGATTAATTATTTTATTAAAGGATAACTCTTTTATCGTAAAATTATTTTTTAGTGACAATTTTTAATTGTAAAATTAGCTTGTAAATACATAACTTTTATACGTAAAATTGTCTTATAAAATAACATAACTCTTATAAAAAGATGTATCATTCACGTATACATATATTTGTTATTTGTTTAAAAGACTTTATGTTCAGTCACTTTCCTTCTCTCTCAAGCTTAAAATAAAGTTGTTCATAAACTAGGCTAGACTATGACTGTAAAATTTTTTTATTATTATTATTTTTTTAATTAAGCTTAGATTGGACTTAAAAGTTTTTTTTTAAAACTTTTACCCAAAACTAACCCATAAGCTAGTTTTAATTAAAATTATATAAAAGCAATTTTTATAGATGAATTGTGATTCGGGTAGAGCTAATTTAAATCACAAAAATTTATATCCTAACTCAAGCTACAAATTACTCAGCTCATACCGAACTTGAGTTGACCTCAAAATCCGTATCACTATTTAAAATAATATTAAAAATTATATTTATAATTAAATTTAAATAAAAATATTTTATTATTTAATTAATAATTTTACTTAGACTAAATTAACTAGAATAATAATTTTTTTAACAATACACAATCCAGTATGAATCAAATCTGTCTGGCCAAATTGTATTATCGGTTTAGTTCGAAGCCTTAGATCATACATTTCTTTATGTACAATTTTCATAGAAACCTGATCTTTTTCACTTTTACTAT
>JBBYHL010022083.1:0-11041 GCA_038381835.1 Adansonia madagascariensis
TTTCCATATAATCAAAGTTCATAAATGAGACAAATATTAATTATCATAATAATCTCTATTTTTCTGTGATTAGGCTAGAAAAACATGTTCTCTTCATTGGGATACACATTATTGATGCATTGGTGTTGCAAGAAAAGCTTTTTTTTCCACCATGCTCTTTAGAAGCAAAACTCATGCATCAAATGAGATAAACATTGATTCTTGTAAAAACCTTAATTCTTTCTATGATTGGGCTATAAAAACATGTTCTCCTTATTTGGATACATGATATTAATGCTTTGGTTTCACAAGAAACAGTTTTCACTCCACCATTTTCCTTATAATCAAAGTTTATCCCTCAAATGAGATGAACATTGATTCTCGTAATAATCTATATCTGTTTTTTGATTGGGCTAGGAAAATGCATTTTCTTGGTTATGATGCACGTTATTAATGCTTTGGTTTTGCAAGAAAAGCTTTTCATTGCACCATGTTCCTTAGAAACCAAGTTCATCCGTCAAATGAGATGATCTCCCTTATTTCTGGGATTTGGCTAGGAAAACACATTTTCTTCTTGAGGATACATGTTATTGATGCATTGGCTTCATATGAAAAGCTTTTCTTTCCACTATGCTCCTTAATGAGATGAATGTTAATTCTTGTAGCAATCTCAATTCCTTCTGTGATTGGGCTTTAAAAACATGTTCTTCTCATTAGGATACATGATATTGATGCTTTGGTTTCATAATAAAAGCTTTTCTTCCCACCTTTTTCCTTAGAATGAAAGTTTATCCCTCAAATAAGACGAACATCAATTCTCATAATAACCTCTATCTTTTTTCTAATTGGGCTAGGAAAATAGGTTCTCTTCATTAGAATACACATTATTTGATGCTTTGATTTTGCAAAAAAAGCTTTCCTTTGTGCCATCATCCTCAACAACAAAGTTTATCCCTCAAATAAGATGAACATTGATTATTGTAATAATCTCCCTTCTTTCTGCAATTGGGCTACAAAAACATGTTCTCCTTATTGGGATACATGATATTGATGATTTCCTTAAAATCAAAGTTAATCTTTAAATGATACAAACATCAATTCTAATAATAATATCCATCTTTTTATTGATACAACTAGGAAAACATGTTTTGTTCATGGAATACACGTTATTGATGCTTTAGTTTCAGAAGAAAAGCTTTCTTTTGCACTATCATCCTTAGAAACAAAGCTTGTCCATCAAATGATATGAACATTGATTCTTGTAATAATCTCCTTTCTTTCTATGATTGGGCTGCAAAAACATGTTTTCCTATTTAGGATACATGATATTAATGCTTTGGTTTCACAAGAAAAGCTTTTTTTCCACTATTTTTCCTAGAATCAATGTTTATCCCTCAAATGAGATGAACATTGATTATCGTAATAATCTGCATCCTTTTTCTAATTAGGCTAGGAAAACACATTTTCTTCATTAAGATACACATTATTAATGCATTGGTTTTAGGAAAAAAGCTTTCTCTTCCACCATGCTCCTCATAAACAAAGTTTATCCCTCAAATAAGGCAAATGTTGATTCTTGTAGTAATCTCCATTTTTTTCTATGATTGGGCTCTAAAAACACATTTTTCTTAGTAGGATTAATGATATTGATGCCTTGCTTTCACAAGAAAAGCTTTTCTTTCCACTTTTTTTCCTTAGAATCAAAGTTCATCCTTCATATTAGATGAACATCAATTCTCATAATAATCTCTATCCCTTTTTGGATTGGGCAAGAAAAGGACATCCTTTTCTTTAGGATATACAATATTGATGCATTGGTTTTGCAAGAAATACTTTTCTTTCCACCATGCTTCTTGGAAACAAAGTTCATCCCTTAAATGCGACAAACATTGATTCTTGTGGTAATCTCTATTCTTTCTATGATTGGGCTACAAAAACACATTCTTCTCATTAGGGTACATGATGTTGATGCTTTAGCTTCATAAGAAAAACTTTCCTTCCTACCACTTTCCTTAGAATCAAAGTTCATCCCTTAAATGAGATGAACATCAATTCGTAAAATAATCTCCATCCCTTTTGTGATTGGTCTAGAACAACACGTTCTCTCATTGGGATACACGTTATTAATGCTTTGGTTTTGTGAGGAAAGCTTTTCTTTGCACCTTGCTCCTTAGAAATAAAGTTCATCCCTTAAATAAGACGAATATTGATTCTTGTAATAATCTCTATTCTTACCATGATTGGGCTAGAGAAACATGCTCTCCTCATTGGGATACATGATATTGATACTTTGGTTTCACAAGAAAAGCTTTTTCTCTCCAAAATTTTCCATGGAATAAAAGTTCATCCCTTAAATAAGATGAACACCGATTCTCATAATAATCTCCATGCATTTTGTGATTAGGATAGATAAACATGTTCTCTTTATTCAGATGGATGTTATTGATGCATTGGTTTTGTAAGAAAACCTCTTCTTGCATGATGTTTCATAGAAGAAAACTTCAAATGAGACAAACATTGATTCTTGTAATAATCTCCATTCTTCTTGTGATTAGGCTACAAAAACATGTTCCCTTCACTGAGATGCATGATATTGATGCTTTAGTTTCACAAGAAAAGTTTTTTTTCCTTCACCTTCCTTCGACTCAAAGTTTGTCCTTCAAATGGGATGAGCATTGATTCTTGTAATGACCACCAATCTTTTATGATTCGGCTCCAAAATTATGTTCTCCTCATTGGGATTCAAGATATTGATGCTTTGATTTCACAAGATAAGCTTTTCTTTCGTGCACTTTCCTTACACTCAAAGTTCATCCTTCAAACGAGAGAACATTGATTCTCACAATAATCTTCATCCTTTTTGTGATTGGGCTAGAAAAACACGTTCTTTTCCTTGGAATACACATTATTGACACTTTGGTTTCATAAGAAAAATATTTTTTATGCCATGTTCCTTAGAAAATAGTTCTTCCCTCAAAAGAGATGAACATTGATTATTGTTGTAATCTCCATTCTTCCTGATTGGGCTAAGAAATCTTGTTCTCCTCATTAGGATACATGATATTGATACTTTGGTTTCACAAGAAAAGATTTTCTTTCCACCATTTTCCTTTGAATCAAAGTTTATTTTTCAAATGAGATGAACATCAATTCACATAACAATCTCTATCCATTTCGTGATTAGGCTAGAAAAATACATACTCTTTTTTGAGATACATGTTATTGATGCATAGGTTTTGCAAGAAATGCTTTTCTTTCCACCATGCTCTTTAAAAGCAATGCTTGTCCTTTAAATGAGACAAACATTAATTCTTTGTAATAATCTCTTTTCTTTCTGTGGTTGCACAACAAAGATGAACTCCTTACATGATGTTGATGCTTTGGTTTCATAAAGAAAGCTTTTCTTTTCACCATTTTCCTTAGAATCAAAGTTCATCCCTCAAATTCCATCTTTCAAGTGAGATAAACATTGATTTTTGGAAAAAATCTCCATTCTTTTTGTGATTGGTCAATAAAATCATGTTCTTCTCTTTTAGAAACATGATATCGATGCTTTGGTTTCACAAGAAAAGCTTTTCTTTCCACCATTTTTCTAAAAATCAAGGTTAGTCCCTCATGTGAAAAGAGCAACAATTCTCGTAACAATCCTTATCCTTTTTAGATTGGGCAAGAAAAAAAATTCTCTTCATTGGGATACACATTATTGAAGCTTTAGTTTCACAAGGAAAGCTTTTCTTTCCATCGTGTTCCTTAGAATCAAATTTTGTCCCTCATGTGAGATGAAGATCAATTTTTGCAAAAATCTCCATTCTTTTTGTGATTGCTCCATAAAATGATGTTCCTCTCATTGGGATACATAATACTGATACCTTGGTTTCATAAGAAAATTTTTTTCCATCATTTTCCTTAGAATAAAAGTTTGTTTCTCAAATGATATGAACATTGATTATCGTAATAATCTCTGACCCTTTTGTGACTGCGCTGAAAAAACATGTTCTCTTCTTTACAATACACATTATTGACACATTGGTTTTGTAAGAAAAGCTTTTTTTCCACTATGCTCCTTAGAAAAAAAGTTAGTCATTCTTATAATAATCTTCATTCTTTCTATGATTGGGCCAAAAAACACGTTTTCCTAATTGAGATACATGATATTGACGCTTTATTTCACAAGAAAAGTTTTTCTTTTCACCATTTTCCATATAATAAAAGTTCATCTCTCGAATGAGATGAACATCAATTCTCGTAACAATCTCCATCCATTTTATGATTGAGCTAGAAAAATAGCTGTTCTTTGTTGGGATACACATTATTGATGCATTGGTTCGGCAAGAGAAGCTTTTCTTTCCACCATGCTCCTTAGAAATAAAGCTCGTACTTCAAATGAAACCAATATTTTTTTTCTTATAATAACCTTTATCCTTTCTATGATTGGGCTGTTAAAAAAGTTTTCCTCATTGGGAGACATGATATTGATGCCTTGCCTTCATAAGAAAACCTTTTTTTTCCACTATTTTCCTTGGAATCAAAGTTCATCCCTCAAATCAGATGAACATTGATTTTTATAATAATCTCCATCCTTCTTGTGATGTGCTAGAGAAACACATTCTCTACATTGGGATTAAGTTATTGATGCATTGGTTTCGCAAGAAGAGCTTTTTTTTCCACCAAGCTCCTTAGAAGTAAAGTCCATCCCTCAAATAAGATGAGCATTGATTCTTGTCAAATCTCTATTCTTTCTGTATTTGGGCTGCAAAAACACATTTTAGTCTTTGGGATACATGATATTGATGCTCTAGCTTCACCAGAAAAGCTTTACTTTACACCAGTTTCCTTAAAATCAAAGTTTATTCCTTAAATGAGATGAACATGGATTCTCATAATAATCTCTATCTTTTTTGTGATTGGACTAGAAAAACACATTTTCTCATTGGGATACACATTAAGATGCCTTGGTTTCGTAAGAAAAGCTTTTCTTTCTAGCATGTTTTTTAGAAACAAAGCTCATCCCTCAAATGAGGCGAACACCAATTTATGCAATAATCTTTATTCTTTTTGTGATTGGGCTACAAAAACAAGTTCTCCTCATTGATGTAAGATATTAATGCTTTGGTTTCACAATGAAAGCATTTTGCACTATTTTTCTTAGAATCAATGTTTGTACCTCAAATAAGATGAATGTCAATTATCATAATAATCTCTTACTTTTTTATGATTGGGCTAGAAAAACACATTCTATTCATTAGGATGCACGTCATTCACACTTTGGTTTCACAAGAAAAGCTTTTTTTGCACCATTTTCCTTAGAAACAAAGTACATCCCGGAATTGATTGGGCAACAAAAACATGTTTTTCTTATTAGGATACATGGTATTAATGCTTTGGTTTCACATGAAAAGCTTTTCTTCCCAATATTTTCATCAGAATCAAACTTTATCCTTCAAATGAGATAAACATCAATTCTCATAATAATCATCATCTTTTTTTGTATTGGGCCAAAAAACACATTCTCTTCATTGGGATACACATTATTGATGCATTGGTTTTGCAAGAAAAGCTTTTCTTCCTCCATGCTTTTGAGAGAAAAAGCTCATCCCTTAAATGGATGAACATTTATTCTTGTAATAATCTCCATTCTTTTTCTGTTTGGGCTATAAAATCATATTCCCCTCATTGGGATGCATGATATTAATACTTTGGTTTCACAAGGAAAGCTTTTCTTTCTACCATTTTCCTTAGAATCAAAGTTTGTCCTTCAAATGAGATGAAAATCAATTTGTTCAATAATCTTCATTCTTTTTGTGATAAGTGCAGAAAAGCATGTACTCTTCATTGGGATACATGTTATTGATGCATTAGTTTTCCAAAATATGATTTTTTTTTCCACCATGCTCCTTAGAAGCAAAGCTCATCCCTCAAATGGGATGAGCATTGACTCTTGTAATAATCTCCATTCTTTCTATGATTGGTCTACAAAAACACATTCTCTTTATTAGGATACATGATATTGATGCTTTGGCTTCACAAGGAAGGCTTTTTTTCCACTATTTTCCTTAGGATCAAAGTTCATCGTTCAAATGAGACAAACATTGATTCTCATAATAATCTCCATCGTTTTCGTGATTAGGCTAGAAAAACATGTTCTCTTTATTGGGATACACGTTATTGATACATTGGTTTTACAAGAAAAGTTTTTCTTTCCACTGTGCTCCTTAGAAGCAAAGTTTGCCTTTCAAATGAGATGAACATTGATTCTTGAAATAATCTCCATTCTTTCTATGATAAGGCTACAAAAACACATTCTGCTTATTAGGATGCATGATATTGATTCTTTGGCTTCGCAAGAAAAACTATTTTCCCTATTTTCCTTAGAATTAAAATTCATACTCAAATGAGACAAAAATTGATTCTTATATTAATCTCTATCTCTTTTGTGATTAGTCTGGAACAACACTTCCTCTTCATTGGCATACACGTTATTAATTTTTGGGTTTGCAAAAAAAGCTTTTCTTTGCACCATGTTCCTTAGAAACAAAGTTCATTTGTCAAATGAGATGAACATTGATTCCTACAATAATCTCCATTCCTTTTATGACATGGCTACAAAAACAAGTTCTCTTTATTGTAATAGATGATATTGATGCTTTGGAATCATAAGAAAAAAATTTTTTTCCAAAATTTTCCTTAGAATAAAAGTTCATCCTTCAAATGAGACGAACATCAATTCCCATAATAATCTCCATCCCTTTTGTGATTTAGCTAAAGAAACATGTTCTCATCATTGGGAGAAACATTATTGATGCCTTTATTTGGCAAGAAAAGTATTTCTTTGTCTCATCTTCCTTAGAAATGAAGTTCTTCCCTCAAATGTGATGAACATTGATTCTTGTTGTAATCTCCATTCTTTCTATGATTGGGCTACAAAAACACATTCTCCTCATTGAGATACATGACATTGATGCTTTGGTTTCACAAGAAAAACTTTTCTTTCCACCATTTTCCATAGAATCCAAGCTTGTCTCTCAAATGAAACAAACAATTCTTATAATAATCTCCACCCTTTATATGATTGGGTTAGAAAAACACATTCTCTTCATTGAGATATGCGTTATTGATGCTTTGGTTTTGCAAGAAAAGTTTTTCTTTCCACCATGCTCCTTAAAAGCAAATTTTATCTCTCAAATGAGACGAATGTTGTTTCTTGTAATAATCACTATTTTTCTATAATTGGGCTGCAAGATTACATACTAGTTGTTGGGATACATGATATTGATACTTTGGCTTCCCAAGAAAAGCTTTACTTTCCACCATTTTCTTTAGAGTCAAAGTTTTTCCTAAGAAAAGATGAACATTGAGCGTTATTAATGCTTTGGTTTTGCAAGAAAAGCTTTTCTTTCCACTATGCTCCTTAAAAGCAAATTTCATCTCTCAAATGGGACAAATACTGATTCTTGTAATAATCACTATTTTTCTATAATTGGGTTACAAGATTACATGTTAGTCGTTGGGATACATGATATTGATACTTTGGCTTCACAAGAAAAGCTTTACTTTCCACCATTTTCCTTAAAATTAAAGTTCTTCCTCATAAAAGATGAACATTGACTCTGGTAAAAATCTTCGTTTTTTTTGTGTTTGGGTAAAAAAATCATGTTCCTCTCACTGGGATACATGATATTGGTGCCTTTGTTTCACAAGAATACTTTTCCTTCCCTCATTTTTCTTTGAATCAAAGCTTGTCGCTCAAATGAGATGAACATTCATTCTCTTGATAATCTCCATCCATTTTGCGATAGGGCTAGAAATCTCTTTATTGGTATATACGTTATTGATGCTTTAGTTTTGCATGGAAAGCTTTTCTTTGCACCATGCTTCTTAGAAACATAGTTCATCCCTTAAATAAGACAAACATTGATTCTTGCAATAATCTTCATTCGATCTGTGGTTAGGCTACAAACACATGTTCTCCTTGTTAGGATAATTGATATTGATGCTTTGGTTTCACAAGAAAAGCTTTTTTTCCACAATTTTCCTTAGAATCAAAGTTTTTCCCTCAAACGAGATGAACATTATGATTCTTATAATAATCTCCATCCTTTTTATGATTGGACTATAAAAACACATTCTCTAGATTTGAATACATGTTATTGATCCATTGGTTTCGCAAGAAAAGCTTTTCTTTCCACCATGCTCCTGAGAAACAAAATTTATCCCTAAAATGAAATAAACATTGTTTTTTGTAATAATCTCTATTATTTCTATGATTGAGCTAAAAAACACATTTTCCTTATTAGGATCATGATATTGATGCCTTGATTTCACAAGAAAAGCTTTCCTTTCCACCATTATCCTTAGAATAAAGTTTGTCCTTCAAATGAAATGAACATTAATTCTAATAATAATCTCCATCCTTCTGAGGATCGTGTTAGAGAAACATGTTCTCTTCATTGCAATACAAGTTATTGATGCATTGGCTTAACAAGAAAAGTTTTTTTTTCCATCATCCTCTTTAGAAGTAAAGTTTATACCTTAATGAGATGAACATTGATTCTTGTAATAATCTCTATCTTTTTGTAATTGTGCTACAAGATTACATGTTAGTCATTGGGATATATGATATTTATGCTTTGGCTTCATGAGAAAAGCTTTACTTTCCACCATTTACCTTAGAATCAAAGTTTGTCCTTAAATGAGACAAATGTTGATTCTAGTAGTAATGTCCATCCTTTTTGTGATTGGGCTAGAAAAACACGTTATCTTTATTGGGATAAGTGTTATTGATACCTTAGTTTCATAAGAAAAGCTTTTTTTTTTCCACCATGCTCCTTAGAAGCAAAGCTCATCCCTTAAATGAGATGAGCATTAATTCTTGCAATAATCTTCATTTTTTATGTGATTGAGCTACAAAAACAAGTTCTCCCCATTGATAGAAGATATTGATGTTTTGGTTTCTCAAGAAAAGCAATTATTTTCACTATTTTTCTTAAACTCAAAGTTCGTACATCAAATGAGATGAATATAGATTATCATAGTAATCTTTATCTTTCTTGTGATTGGGCAAGAAAAGCACATTCTCTTTATTGGGATACATGTTATTAATGCTTTGGTTTTACAAGAAACCTTTTCTCTGTGCTATTTTCCTTAGAAACAAGGTACATCCCTTAGATGAGGCAAACATTGATTCTTGTAATAATCTCCATTCATTCCATGATTAAGCTACAAAAACATGTTCTTCTCATTGGGATACACAGTATTGATGATTTGGTTTCACATGAAAAGTTTTTCTTTCCACCATTTTCCTTGGAATCAAACTTTGTCCTTCAAATGAGACGAACATCGATTCCCATAATAATCTTTTTCTTTTTATGATTGGGCTACAAAAACTTGTTCTCTTGATTGGGATACACATTATTGGTGCATTGGTTTTGCAAGAAAAGCTTTTCTTTCCAGCATGCTCCTTTAAAGCAAAGTTCATCCCTCAAATGGGAAGAATATTGATTCCTATAATAATCTCCACTCCTTTTATGATTGGGCTACAAAATCATGTTCTCCTCGTTGGGATATATGATATTAATACTATGGTTTCACAAGAAAAGCTTTTATTTCCACCATTTTCCTTAGAATAAAAGTTTATCTTTCAAATGAGGCGAACATCAATTCTCATAATAATCTCTATCCCTTTTGTGATAAGGCTCGAAAAATACATACTCTTCATTGGGATACACTTTATTAATGCATTAGTTTTGTAAGAAAAGCTTTTCTTTCCACCATGCTCCTTAAAAGCAAAGCTCATCCTTTAAATGAGACAAACATTGATTCTTGTAATAAACTCCATTCTTTCTATGACTATGCTGCAAAAACATGCTCCCCATATTGGGATTAATGATATTGATGCTTTGGTTTTACAAGAAAAGCTTTTCTTTCTACAATTTTCCTTCGCATCAATGTTTGTACCTTAAGCAAGGTGAACATTGGTTCTCATAATAATCTCTATCTTTTTTGTGATTAGGCTAGAAAAACACATTCTTTTCATTGGGATACACGTTATTGGTGCTTTAGTTTTTCAAGAAAAGCTTTTCTTTGCACCATGTTCCTTAAAAGTAATATTCATCCCTCAAATAAGATGAATATTGATCTTGTAATAGCCTCCTTTCTTTCTATGATTTTGCTACAAAAATACATTTTCCTCAATGGGATACATGATATTGATGCTTTGGTTTTGCAGGAAAAGCTTTTCTTTCCACCATTTTCCTTATAATTAATGTCCATCTGTGAAATGAGACAAACTTGGATACTCATTATAATCTCTATTCTTTTCATTATGGGCACTACAATCATGTTCCCCACATTGGGATACACGATATTGATGCTTTGGATTTGCAAGAAAAGTTTTTCTTTCCACCATTTTCCCTATAATTAATGTTCATCGGTGGAATGAGACAAACGTGGATACTCATTGTAATCTCCATTCTTTTCTTTATGGGTACTACAATCTTGTTCCCTACATTTGGATACACGATATTGATGCTTTGGATTTGCAAGAAAAGCCTTTCTTTCCACCATTTTTCCCATAATTAATGTTCATCAGTGAAATGAGACAAACTTTGGTACTCATTGTAATCTCCATTCTTTTCATTATGGGCACTACAACCATGTTCTCCACAGTGGGATACATAATATTGATGCTTTGGATTTGCAAGAAAAGCTTTTCTTTCCACCATTTTCCCCATAACTAATGTTTATCAGTGAAATGAGACAAACGTGGATACTCATTATAATCTCCATTATTTTCGTTATGGGCACTACAATCATGTTCTTCCCATTAGGAAACATAGTATTGATGCTTTGGATTTACGAGAAAAGCTTTTCTTTCAACAATTTTCCTTATAATTAATGTTCATCCATGGAATGAGACTAACTCAGATTCTCATTGTAATCTCCATTCTTTTCATTATGGGCACTACAATCATGTCCTCTACATTGGAATACACGATATTGATGCTTTGGATTTGCAAGAAAAGCTTTTCTTTCCACCGTTTTCCTTATAATTAATGTTCATCCG
>JBBYHL010022101.1:0-11039 GCA_038381835.1 Adansonia madagascariensis
CCGTTAATAGATTATAATAGCAACCTTTAAAATGATACCAAAAAGCTCTCTTAATCTTTGAATTAATATAATTTATTGTCATATTTTAATTTTAATTAAAAATAATCAAAACTAAAAGTGTATGAAAATCAAGCGTCTACCCAAATCGGCCTATCTACGACTAGACCCATTTAGTCTAATTTGTATTAAATCAAGTTTGAACATGTTATTTTTTATTTGAATCAATTCGATTTGGTTTCAATCACTGTTCACTAAAACAAAATATAAATATAAATATGAATAAAATTATTTTTAAATATTTTTAAATAGTAAAATAAATTTACGAATCAACCGAGTCAAAAAGTCATTAAAATATTTCAATTATAATTTTTCTGCCACAATGCCACAACGTCCTTTTTTTTTTTTGTTTTACACTAAGTTATCTCATTAATTTATAGGTATTAACGTGATGCATGTGATCGACATATAAGACAAATGCATCAAAAGAAAATTAAGGAAAAAAAAAAGTCTAAAAGCTAATTAATTATGCAATGTTACATTCTATAGTACAAGAATTAATATTTCTTTCTATAAACTAACATGAATTTTCGGTGAACATCAACAATGTGTCCATATAATTAACTAAAAGAAATTAATGCTTTAATCACCAACAACCGTATTATTTATTGTCTAAATATTGAAACTTTAATTTTAATGATTAAAATTCAATTCCGCACAACTATTTTACATCGAAGTCAAAACTTATTAATCTTTTGTGGGTATATAAAAATAATATATTAAATGTTAAAATTTTAAAATAATAATTAAATAATATTTAATTAGTATTTGTAAGCAAAGTTTAACTAATTTTTTTTTAACAGGTAAAGACACACTTGCAAAG
Organism: Adansonia madagascariensis; assembly: GCA_038381835.1. Lineage (NCBI taxonomy): Eukaryota > Viridiplantae > Streptophyta > Magnoliopsida > Malvales > Malvaceae > Adansonia > Adansonia madagascariensis. Next base: position 881 of record JBBYHL010022101.1, read on the forward strand.
TTAATATTCTAGGCTTATCAAGGGTCAAGCTACTGGTATGTCCGGTAGTGATCGAGCTTTAAATAAAAATTTTAATAATTTAAGTTAGTTCAGTTTAATTTAAATTATTATTTAATAATATAAATTTTTTAAAATTTAATTATAAAATATATAAAAATATATAAAAATAATTTTTGATATTATTTAAATAATAAAATAGGCTACCCATGCCAGCTTGATTCAAGCCAAGGCGAAAGATCATAATGTTTTGGGCCCAAAATATTTAGAAATACCTTTATATATATATATATATATATGTTTATCTTTATTTATATTTATTTAATTTTTTATTTTTGCTTATAATATATTTTTACATATTAAAATTTATATATAAATAGAACTTTTAGTCTTGTCCGAAAAAACAAAAGTTGTTAACTCCATCCCACTTTAAACAAAAATAAAATTATTTTAGATAATGACCTAATTCATAAATAAATCTATATTAACACGTGCTTATTTGGTTTTGATCTTTGAAAAGCCGTTGAGGACAAGTTGTTTGAAAAAATGGTTGGACTTGACTCGATGAGAGTGAGAATATTAAAAAATAGAAAATCTCTAAGAATGTCATCCACTATGTAATAATGTATATCAAATTGAATGATCATTGACTATACTTTTTATTTCGACACGTTTTTTACATAATGGGGGTTCCCACCATTAAAAGTGGCCGACAGGCGACATGCGACTTGCTTCGGCGATGACGATGTGATTGAGAATTGAAGATACACTGTATTTTCAGCCTCCTCCTTCTTCTTCACGTCTCCCTTTATTAATTATTAGATTAATATATACTTAATTACTAGATTACACACTGCCCATCCAAGGACTGTGGAGGTGGTAAATGGGGATCAGGTAAATTTGTTGGATAGGCTCATCGAGTACAAGGAAATTCAAGTTATTTATTTTTAATTAGGATAGTTGTTATTTCAAGTTGAAAGAAATTAAAGTAGTTTGGAACCATATTACTTGCGAATTCTAAATTATTTGAATTGGATAGTTCTGAGTTATCTGATTTTGACAATTGCTTTTGACAGTTTTAGGTTTAAATTAAATCATGCGGCTATCGGTGAGGAACGGAGATCCAAACATGAAGAGTAGCCGTCAATCTCATTCAATTGATCAGCCCTTAGAGTGGCAATCATCAACACGACAAAGAAGGTAAAAGAAAAAAAACTAATTTGGCAATGTAATTTCCCCGGTTCACTTGATCTTATCCACCTTTTCTTTGCATTTAGTGACGGAAGCCTCACTTAGTATACTAACATAACCTTTTATATATATATATATATATATATATATATATATATATTGTGAGATTGATTATATATAAAATCCTTAACTGATTTTAGTATCACGAGTCGTCTAAAATCAATTTAATTAAAAAAATTATATAAAAAATCAATTATAATTGTTTATAATAAATTTAAAAATTAAAGATATTTAAATTTTTTAATCTTAAAAAATAACTACTTAAAAATTATTTTTTTAGTTTATCTTTTAATTTTAAAAAAATAACTACTTAATTTAAAAACTACTTCTTTATTTTTAACTTATTATTTTTTAAAACAAAATAAACTTTTAAAGAAATTATTGTTCACCTACTTTTACGGGTGTGATAAATTCTAGTGGTGGCAATTGGGCGAGTCGAGTTCTTTTGATTTTGGGTCTATTCGGGTTTAAATTTTTTGGGGTTTGAGTTTTTTTAGGTTTGAGCCTGTTCAAGTTTGGGTCAATTCGGGTTCGGATTTATTCGGATTCGAACTATTTCGGATTCAAGTCCAAGTTTGTTTTACATCATTTTTTATTTTATGTTAAATATAATCACTTTTATATAATTTTAAATTCTAAGCCTCGGATTGATTTTGGCCTGGCCCATACTAAAAAATTTTTAATTCGGTTTCATAGGTATAGTCTAGCCCGAAAAATTTTGAATTTTAAGTCTAGAGTCAAATTTGGCTTGGCTGCCCATTTAGGCATGAGTTAGTATTAATAGTATTAAAAAATTATTTTATATTAATATTTATATATTTTATAATTAAATTTAAATAAAATATATTATTTTATTAAAAAATATTGTTTTAGGATGAGACTAGCTGAAAAATCTAATACTCAGGCTTGATTGTGCCGAGCCTGCCAAGCTAGATGGTCTGTTCGACCCATGGGCAAGTTTAGTTGCTAGTCTAAGTTTAGCATATGATTTTTCTTTTTCATTTTTGATATGTTATTACCCATTATAACTTTTATATTTTTTTAATTTATTTTATTACTTTGTTATACTATTATCACACTTTAATTATAATTACTTGAAATAATAATACTAAAATAAAAATAATATTCAAAGAAACACTTAAAATTTTACTACTAACATATTTAAACTCTCAAATTCAATGAGTTTAACTAATTAAATTTAAAAAATATGATAAATGGATAATATATCTGACAATTTTTTAAAGCCTATGATATAATTTATTTTTTAATAAAATATTATTTTATCATATATAGACCTGCTTAAATTGGGCTTGCTCGTATTCTCATATTTTTGTTCTGAGCCTATCCAGCTTTGCCTAGAATAGTAATTTTGAATTAAAGTAACATATATTTTAATTTAAACTTAATTATAAAATATATAAATATTAATAAAATTATTTTTAATATGATGAATAGTAATTTTGGCATAATGGGGTAAGTTTGGGCATGTTAAATAAGAGCTCAAGCTTGAGATTTTAAGCTTGACCCATGAGCAGGTTTAATCGTAAATAAAATATAAATTATTTTTAATATTTAATTAAATTATTAAAAAATATTAAAATAAAATTAATAATTAAAGTTTTTGTTTTACAAAAAATTATTTAATTATAATTTCATCATATTTATTTTTAGTATTAAACTCGTGTTCGAGTCCTTTCGAGTTCGAGTTTCTTTGAGTTCGGGCCATTTCGAGGTTAATCCATTTTAGGTTTGGATTTTTTAAAATTCAAACTATTAACTTTTTAATCAAATCATGTTAGATATGTGTACAAACTTAAATTTTTTTGAACGAATTTTCATATTGGTCTCCATTTTCCTTTAATAAATTCTATAATATATGTATTGCGGGATTGATACAAGTCTGACTTTTCTTTATTTTCCGAGCCATTCATGGCGCCATTAACGAGATTCCTCAACAAGATGCAGATTCAATGTTTGCTGCCAGCAAATTCATCTTATTTTAACTGTTGAAGAAACCAGAAAAGAATTGCAGGTTTAAATAGTAAGCAACCGACAGCCTCAACAGGGAAACCAGAATTCCAAGGAATCGTTTGCATGATGATGAAGATTCTTTAAAATCAAAAGAACTAATTGTTTTTAACGGGCTCGAACGATCTTCTAAGGAAGTTAACCGAATTTACTCAATTAAAAAGCTTAACATATATTTATTTAAAAAGAAAATAGAACATATATTGAGGCACAACGTAACAGACACGGCACCAAAATTACCCTTTCCGATTTAAATCGTTAAAAACATACTGAGTAAACTTTCAAGCATAAGTGAATAATCGATCCGCCCGGATAGTTCTAAACAGATTTGCCAAGCTTGTACAAAACTATCACCTTAAACTGTTATTGTTTGTCAGAACTCAGATAGAACTGTAATTCTATGGTGAGAAACTTAACTGCTGTGTTCTATTGGCAAAAGGGGGCACTTATCTCTCTGACAGTCTGACAGCAACATATTTTCATGACCATCTCCGAATCTTATCCAAACCCGAGATTTCCATTGTTAAACCAAAATCATGGCTTGTTTTACTCATGCAAAGCATGGAGAGTTGTCAAATGAAGCCAAACTTTGCCAGGAAAATATGGGGGGGTGGAGGCGGACAACCGGACAGAAAACACATGGAATTTTTCTTCAAAATCTGCAGAAACAAATAAAAAAAATGAAAAAAAAACACTTGTTCCATATCTCTAAATTATGTAGGTGAAAAACTCCAAATTTAAAACGTGCAATAATTAATTAAGGTGGTTTATGTTCTTCCTTATGTGTTCTCGAAGGAGCAAAAGATTTTTGATTTAGGTTAGTTTTGGTTTTTTCATTTAAGATAATTGTAAGGCACCTGAGTTTAAATTCTTTTGATGTTTGATAATTTTGTTTTATTAGATGGTTGTTTTCAGTTTGGTCTTGAACTCAATGCATTAACTTTATGCTAGTTCTCTGTAACATTTTTGTTTCTCAATAAACTCTTTTGACTTCGAGAAAAAAAGACATTCAGTTCGTATTCTATGATTACACAAAGAAAAAGAAAGTTTAGCATGTAACCAGAGATATTTATTAATATTTTTAAAATATTAAAAAAATATAATTATTACGTTACATGATTAATTTGATGTAATTTTTTTTTTTTAAAAAAATAGTTTTGATTGGTTAATTAAGGTGCATACGAATAATCATTAATCATTAATCAAACGTATACAGAAATAACTCGACTATCCATAAGAACGATAGAAATTAACTTTTGTTTTTAAGAATAGTCGAAAAAACAATGATGATTTTTATTATTCGGATTCAAGTTGAATGTAAGACATATATATTTAATATAAATTTATTTAAATTTTATTATATATTTAAAAAAATTATATTTTATATCTTAAATATATTTGAGATTTATATGTTAAAATATAAATATTTTTAAAAAAATAAAAAATTTAATAATCATGTAATATACTATAAAATATTAATTAAAGATCAAATCCTAAAGATATTAACCATAAAAAAAAAATTCAAGCGCATAGATGATGATTAGACCAGGGGTTGAATTTAATATGATCCACAGAAGCAGAATTTATTTAACTTTATTACCATGTGATCAAATATATCAGACGGTTATATGTCAGTTCATGTGGTAGAAGTATCTCCCCTAGAGGACCACTTTGGAAGACTATAATTAATTAATTACAGAGAATACAGAGTAATGCCATTAGTGGCAGTGGCCCCCCTTTTATGATCCACATGTTCCACATCAAAGACGTTATTTTCCACATTTCTAGACTTGTTTTAGCTAATTACTTTTGCTCCTAGTCTTCTAAGTCATCATTATACTTATAAGATAATATTAAGTCAGAATTTTTTATACGTAAATTATAAACTCGAACACTCTCTAATTATTTTTATCTTACAAGTCATTTAGTAATGTAATCGTGAACAGCTTACCTCCAATTTTTATCTCAGGATATAGTTCCTCAAATATATTTATATATGAAGTTTTAGAAATAACAAAAAAATAATATGAAAGGTGATTATAAGTAAATATTGATTATTGAATCTTGATAATTCTTGACTTACGTTCAAGAGAGAATTGCGTAAAACTTTTTTATAAACTTTAGAATTGCATATACAAACACATTTTAATATTAATTTCCAACTACAAACTCTATTAACCAAAATAATCTTCCAGCAAAATATTCGTTTGCACTTTGCAGCCCAATTTTAGTGATAGATGAATTATAATATGAAAGACAATATAATTATTTCCCTTTAAATATATTAAACCGATGATGTTTAGAATTTAAATATATATATATATATATATATAACATATACATCTGATTTATTTAGTGCATTTCCTCCGCAAGATCAATTATTGTCGGCCAAACAGGGCAAGGACAAACTTAAGAGGCTGAAAGTGAGGGGCAACGTATAGCCATATATGTATATAGTCAAAATATTTTGCTAGCAGATTAGATGTACTTTTCGAGACTTGCCTGTTCATTTTTGCAAACTTGTGGGCAGGATTGGCTAACCAAATTCTTTTATAGATTATCCCGAACATAAAACATCTCACGACAATTGGTCCAAAAAAAAAATATCTTATGACATGTTTTATAATTTTTTTATAGATAGATTTTTTTTTCTTTATTTTACCGCTTTTAATCAATTAGAAATAGGAATAGCCGAATAGGTAATCACTTTGATCTTAAAAACGGATTACAAGATTCATTTAGAATTGCTCATGAGTTGATATGGATCAGATTGAGATAACAATAAAAAATTTACTTACCGATGATTTGATCTAACAAATTTTTAGTACTTTTTTTAAGAAAAAATAATATTAACAAGTTAAATTTCTTGTATTTTTATATTTTAAATATATTTGATAATAAAATTTAAATAAAAATATTTTTATTGAAAAATAGGCATAAATTGAACAGAGTCGAATCTAGATTTGCATAACTTTATCTTAGTTCAAGTTCGAATCAAATTTAATTTAATTAGATTAGATAAGTATTCGATCTTTGAATGACTCTAAAATACTTTTTGAAAATATTCTTTTAAAGTATTTTTTTTTTCTAATTTAAAAATATCTAAGAGTACATGATTTAGCTTTTCATAAAATTAAAAATTTATTTTAAAAATATTTCTAAATGTATATAGCATTTAAAAAGATTAATATCAACCTATATTTTTTGATTCTCAATTAGAAATTATTAAAATATTAAACATAATTATTAAAAAATTAAAATTAAAAATATATAAATCTATATAAAAAAACTACTAATTTTTTTTAGTTATTAATTTTTTTTTTTCAAAACATAACTTTTTTTTTTTAAACCCACAAAGTGGTGGGACATTCATATTCTAGTAAGAATAAAAAGCACGTGGGTTGATTGTTCACAAATTACTTAAGTTGACGTCCGGTAACTGACTTTGTTCTTTAGAATAAGATAGTTCTTTTCGTCATTTTATATATATTTTTAATTTCACCTTTCTCTTTTTCTTTGTGAGTATAGAAGATTAGATTAGAGCCTTACTCTATACTCTTTGAAGAGCTGTTTTTAACAACTTATAATTTTCAGAATCTGATTCATAAGAGCTTCAATTCTTCCTTTTTTTTGAATCGTCTTTGATTCTACTCCAATGGAACTTGAAGCTTCGTGGTTCTTTCAATTCCTTTATGCTTCTTTAAGCTTCCTTGTCTTCACTTTGACAATTCTAGTTTCTCTTTTTTATCTCTTGTTTTGTTTACTGATTAGATCAAAGCTGTGGTGCAACTGTGAGATTTGCAGTGCTTATCTCACTTTGAGTTGGTCGAAACAATTTGACAATCTTTGTGATTGGTACACTCACCTGCTGAAGAACTCGCCTTCCAAAACCATCCATATCCATGTTCTTGGCAACACGATCACAGCCAACCCTGGCAACGTTGAGTACATGCTCAAAACGAGGTTCGACAATTTCCCAAAAGGGAAACCTTTCTCCATGATCTTGGGTGATTTCCTTGGTCGTGGCATATTCAACGTCGACGGTGATTCCTGGAGGTTTCAGAACAAGATGGCGAGACTGGAGCTTGGGAAGCACTCGATACGACGTTATGCTTTTGATATTATCAACTGTGAGATCAAAGACAGGCTTATCCCGTTATTATCATCGGTCGCAGCTGGCAAAGAACAGCGCGTATTGGATTTACAAGAAGTGTTTCGAAGATTTTCGTTTGATAGCATCTGCCGGTTCTCTTTTGGGCTAGATCCTAGATGCCTAGAGCTTTCGCTCCCTATGTCGAACTTCGCCATGGCCTTTGACTTGGCCTCGAAACTGTCAGCTGAGAGAGCCATGACTGCTTCCCCACTCGTATGGAAGATCAAAAGGGTGTTCAATTTAGGCAGTGAGAAGCAATTGAAGAGGGCTATCAAAATTATCAATGTTTTAGCCAAAGAGGTCATAAGGCAAAGGCGTAAAATGGGGTTTTTAACCAGCAATGACCTTCTCTCCCGTTTCATGTGCACAACAAATGATGAAACTTACTTAAGAGATATTGTTATAAGCTTTTTATTGGCTGGCCGTGACACGGTCGCATCAGGTTTAACAAGCTTGTTCTGGCTACTTGTAAAGCATCCAAACGTAGGGTCAGCGATTAGACAAGAGGCAGATAGAGTGATTGGACAAAACCAGGACCTGACAAGCTTTGAACAGTTGAAAGAACTCCATTATTTACAAGCAGCAGTACATGAGAGTATGAGACTCTACCCTCCTATTCAATTCGATTCAAAATTTTGTCAAGAGGACGATACATTACCCGACGGGTCTTTCTTGAAGAAAGGAACTAGGGTTACTTATCATCCCTACGCCATGGGACGGATGGAAGAGATATGGGGTCCAGATTGCTTGGAATTCAAGCCAGAAAGGTGGTTGAAAGATGGCGGGGTTTTCAGCCCTGAAAACCCTTTTAAGTACCCAGTTTTCCAAGCTGGATTCAGGGTGTGTTTGGGAAAAGAGATGGCTCTAGTAGAGCTGAAAACCGTGGCACTCTCGCTCGTCCGAATGTTCCAAATCGAACTAGTGTCACCACATCGGACACCACGATTCTCCCCTGGGCTAACCGCCACTTTTAGTGGTGGACTCCCTGTCCTGGTACGAGAAATCGAACCCCAATCATATAAATCTCTCAAAAGTTAATTAGTTTAATATTGTAGTGCAATCATGCCATTATAAGCCGATCAATGTTACCAAGTTTGCGGCTAAAACTACAGTATCCAGATTCCAGACAGTTTGTCCGGGGAGCAATTTGCCGGTCGTGACGTATGATTTAATTGCCAATACATGCTTAAAGAAAAGGTGTTATTATATATCAGTATTCCATATTATTAGTGACTCGTTACAATATCTATTTGATGATTTGTATCCATAAGACATATATGTTATTCTTGTACAGAATTATGGGTGGCTGGTGTTTGTAATTATAAAAAACAGATGGATTTTTATTCTCCAATTGGAATATTGGATGTAGCTTTGTTCCAGGTGCACTAAAAGAATGGTAACGCGGAGATAAAAAGAGAAAATCAATAGATTTTAAAATTTAAATTTTAAATTTATTAAATATTATTTTTTAAAAATAATTATATAAAATAATTGAATTAATTAGAGGTCGAGTTCAACCAAACATATATTATGATGTAATCTAATCCACATTTCAAGTGTTTACCTTTTTTCGTCAAATTTGACCAAACTAAATGGATACATAATTTGGTTAAAAGTCCATATTTATTAATTAGTCAGTTACTCATAAGAGTTAATGTAATTGATAAAAAAAATTCTTTTTCTTTTCAGTAATTTCATTTGCGAGGAGCAGTAGCTTTTGCTTGAAAACAGCCTCACTTAGTTGTTTTTATTTTTCTGGTTTCAGCAGCTCCTCTAATTAATTAAATAAAGATAAAAAATTAAGGTACAAAATTAATAATTCAACAAAAGATCAAATTAGAGCAATAAACCCAATATTTATTTATTTTTGACTCCAAAAAAGAACTTCTGTTATGATTCTAGCTTCACTATCTATATATATAGATCCAATCACACATTATGCATTGAATCCCAATGATTTTTTTTTATTACAAAGAATTTTACATGTTTAGGTTCGAATATACTAAAAGTTAATGTATTGGGGAAATTATATCCCCATGCAAAAATTGTTCTCTTCGGTCCCTTATTGATAGTTAATTTTGTATTAACACAAGTTTGCAGCTGGCATTGGTTCATCAATGTTAGATATTGAACTTAATAGTTGAATTATTTTTTTTATTAACTTAAGTCTTTTGGATAATTGATTATCCAACTTCATACGGTATCAAAGTTCTGGAAATCAAACTCTGACAATTGCTTTCCCTTTTAAAATTTCTTTAATCATGTTTTTTTTAGCTCATTTTGCTATGCATTGCTGTTCTATTTTTCTGCAATTTACAATTTTTTTCTACACTTTGAATTTGTGCGTAAATTCATTAATTATTCATCCAATTTATGTATGAAAACATGTTGAAACTTAAACGTTGGACAACTTCTTATCAACTTAAACTTTTTTTTAAAAAAAAATTATCACCCAACTTAACATTTTGACATGCATTTTCTACTTCCTTTAATTGACACATTTGTTATTTATTATAATTTGTTTTCTATTTCTTCTATAAAAAGTATTAGAAATCTGTTAGCGTCTGTCCAATCTTTTTGAGCCAACACATTTCTTGCTTGTGTCAAAATTTATCCTCTTTTTGAAGGAAGCAAATGAAAAATATATGAAAATAAAATTTAATTGGTGACAGTGCGTGCCTTTGTTTACATTATCTTCTTAATTATATATAAAGTATAGGGTTCCTGTTT
>JBBYHL010022175.1:4076-15334 GCA_038381835.1 Adansonia madagascariensis
TTTTAATGTGATGGATGCCATGTCATACCATAATTATCTTTTAAGAAAGCCATGGATCTTCCAGGCTTAAGCAATCTTGTCATCTCCTCTTCAAAAGGTGAATTTTTTATTGATGAATGCTTGTTACTGTGGTTGAAGAGGAAAACATATTGATATCAACATCTATTGACACTCCCTGTATAGAGATTAATAAAAAAGTGAAAAATGCATTTTTATATCATTTAAATTCATGAATGTCACATCTATTATGGAAGGATCCAAAATCCTTAAACCTCATCTATCAAAAACTACTAAGATAACGGTAAGGCAGACTATCTGCAGAAGATGTCAAGCCAATAAGGGTTTAGGGAAATATCTATAAAGGATGGCAAAAATGCTGAAGTTAAAGGGAAAAAATGACAAGTACGGTGCCAAGTACATACCTAATGTGCAAAAAAAAAAAAGGAAACAAGTGATAAAGAGTAAAGAGAAGAAAATAGTAAGGACTTTGGAAAGAATTTTAGGTAGGACCCTATGACTTTTCCTCTATTATTGAAGATCTTTCAAACTGGTGGGCATATATATTCTGATTTGGAGAGGCTGTATTCTGAAAATGTTTTGGTGAGAAAAAACTTTTGAGAAGTTCTTTGTGACTGAAATTAAAAAAGATAAGGGATAACACTCGATCAGATCATGTCTCTTAAGATTCATTTCAAGGAATTGGATTGTGATCTAACATCTTTTAATCTTTAAGTCTACTCTAAAGTAATGCTGAAAACTAATATTAGTAGCTTCTACCCAAGAGCATTAGGAATCCTTTTGTAGGGGCTCATTTTACCTTTCATCATTTGAATAAATGAAAACCATGATGCATTTCCATCATTTATTTCATTTGTTTTTCTTAAATTCTTTTATTCTTTTGTTCCTTTATTCTATACTCTCCTATTTTTTTTTACTTATCATTTCTAAGTACCCAAGCAAAAGACATTTGTATAATCCAATCAACCAAAAGTCAATTTCAGGTAACCTATTTGTTTAGGCAAAATTGACACTGATAAGGATGCCAATGATTGTTCTTTGCCTCTGGATCCATTAAGATTAATAGAACAGGACAAAAACAAGTCTTGGCCCATAAAAAATGGTGGAAGTTATAAATTTGGCAAATAAAACAAGAAAAAATCAAAATAAGAACATCAATTTTGATAGCTCTACTTCAAGAATATAAAGATATGTTGCATGGTCTTATCAAGACATGCCAAGGTTAAACACTATCCATAAGCTTCCTTTGAAACTAAGAGATAAACCTTTTAACGAAAATTAAGAAGGATGAGGCTTGAAATGTTATTAAAGTGAAAAAAAGAGGTAAAAAAGTAATTTGATGCCAAATTTCTAAAGGTTACAAAGTAGCTAGAATTGGTGGCTAATATTGTCCTTGTGAAGTGTAGTAAAGTGTGGATTTGTGTTAATTATAATATCTCAAATCAAGCAAGCCCAAGGGATAATTTTTTGGTGTTGCATATTGATACCTTGGTTGACAATATTGCAAAAAATTCATTATTCTTTTTATGGATAGATTTTCGAGTACAATTAAATCAAAATGTCATTAAAAGACATGGAAAAGACCATGTTTGTAACAATGTGAGGTACTTTTTGCTATAAAGTAATGCCTTTCTAGTTAAAGAATGTTGAGGTAACTTAGAAGAGAACCATATGGGCTTTGTTCCATGATATGATGCATAAGGAGATAAAGGTTTATATTGTTGACATGATTGCAAAGTCATGAAAAAAAGATGAGGATGTCACGAAACCTTATGGAACACTTTGAAAGGGTAAAGTCTTAACTCAAACTTAACCTGGCAAAGTGTACTTTCGAGGTCTATTTAAGAAAGTTTTTGGGTTTAACTTTTAGTGAAAAAGGGATTGAAATAGACTTGAATAAAATAAAACCATTTAGAATTTGACATGGCCTTGCACCTGAAAGAAACTAAAGTCTCTTAGGAGGTTAAATTACACTGCTATTTTCATCTCTGAAATTCTTGATAAATATGACCCAATATTCAAACCTCTTTGAAAACATAATCCTAGAGAATGGGATGAAAATTGCCAAATGACTTTTGACAAGATCAAGAATTATTTGTCAAACCCACCACCTTTAATATCGAGGAAACCACTAATTTTATTTGATAGTGTTTAAAAAGTCCATGGGCGATGCGTTGGGCAAAGTGATGAAAACAGTAAAAAAGAACAAGCGATATGTTACCCCAATAAGAAGTTCACAAAGTATGAGTCAAAGTATTTGTCCATAGAAAAATTGTGTTGTGCATTAGCTTGGACTACTTAAAGGCTTAGACAATATATGCTTTACCATACAATGTGACTACTTTAAAACTCTATCCTATAAAGCAAATATTTAAGGCTCGCTCATTACCTAGAAGAAAAGCTAGATTGCAGGTGTTGCTTTTTTCATATGATATTTTTTATGTAAATTGGACAATTTTAAAAATGAGTGTAATAGCTTACTTCTTAGCAAAAGACACGATGGAAGATTATAAGTCTTTAAATTCCTAATAAAGATCTAAACTGTGTCTCACTAGGCAAGAGGAACCTTCTAAAAAGAAGAAATGGAATATGAACTTTGATAATGCTTTGAGACCTATGGGGCACAAAATGGGTACAGTTCCAGTATCTTTGAAAAGGGATCTTATTCTTTTACTTCTTGATTAGATTTTGAATACAATAATAACATAGTGAAACATGTAGCATGTATTATGGGAATTCGTGTGCTATCAAAAGAAGAATCAAGTTGTTAAACATCTTTAGAGATTCTACATTAGTCATATAACTATTACATAGGGAATAAGAGATTCGAGCTATAAAATTAATCAAATATAATAATCTCATATTATAGTTGATTAAGGAATTTAATAAGATAAACTTGAATTACATGCCCCAAGATAAGAATTAGATGGTGAATATCTTGGCTACCTTGGTAATACTATTCAAGGTGAATGAAAAGGTGAAGGTGGTGCCTATTAAGATGAACATATACAAGTCCTTAGCCTATATCTGAGCATCAAAGAGGAAGGATATAATCACCCTTGGTATTATGAGATTCTACAATTTTAAAAAGCCAATAATACCCAAAGTAGGTAACTAAAAATAATAAATGGCCTCAAATAGAAAGGCTATCAGTTTGTCTTAGGTGAGTAATTTCTATACAAAAACATAAAAGATCAATTGTTGTTAACTTTTGATTATTTGAAGAAATCCATGAAGGGATCTACGATACTTACAACAACGGCCTAATGACGACTTAGCAAATTATGAGATAGGGTATTGTTGATTAGCTATGGAAGTGATTGCATAAATCATGCCTGGAAATACCATAAATGTCAAACTTATATGGATAAAATTTACAAATCCATATCCTCTTTACATGTTTAGACAGTTCCATGGCAATTTTCAATATGAGGGATAGATCTACTTAGTCTAATCACTTCAAAAGCTTCAAATGGGCACTATTTACTTCAGTAATCATATTTTATTTTGCAAAATTGATGGAAACTACTTCTTATGCCAATATGATAAGAGTTTATTAAAAAAGAGCCCATAAGTTGATACAGGCCCTTTAAAAGATCATCTTTGACAACACTTTTAATTTGAATAATAAGATGATAAAAGATGTATGCATGTAATTTAAAATCAAGCATCACAATGCAGCACCTTATCTCCCAAAAATGAATGGAGTCAAAAAAATCAAAATATCAAGAAGATTGTGGGAAAATGATAGAAATATAAAGATTAGCTTGAAAAATTACCTTTCGCTTTCCATGCATATCATACCTCTGTTCGCATATCCAAAGAGCTATGCCATTTTCTTTGGTATATGTGATGGACGTCAAGTTGTTTATTGAAGTTAAAATTACTTCCATGCAAGTCTTAATAGAAGTAGATCTAGAGGAAGCCAAATAGGTTAGAGCTCGATATGAGCAGCTAAATCTTATCTAAAAAAAGCTAAAAGTGATTTGTCACAAGCAAATGTATCAAAATATGATAATTGAAGCTCATGATAAAAACATTCTTTCAAAAAAATTTCATGAAGAAGAATTGGTGTTAAAGAAAATATTACCTATTCAAAAGGATTCCTATAGAAAACAAACCCTAAATTGGGAAAATTCTTATGTGGTGATGAGAGCTTTTCTTAAAGGGCATTAATCTTAATAGAAATAAAAGCAAAAAAGTAACTAACAATGAATGCTGACAAGTTGAAAAAAGAACTATGCTTAAGAAAATATTTTAAGATGAATACCCAAAAAGGCATCATAGAATTAATAAGAAGAAGAAGAAGAAGAAAAAGGTTTTAAGATGACAACTTGAAAGGGTATCTTAGAACTAAGAAAAACTTTTACAATAAAAACTTAGAAAGGCATCTTAAAACCATAAAAATTACAGTTGAGTTGTAAACTCAAAAAGGCAATTCAAGTTCTTAAATTAAAGCCCATGGAACCATATTTTGAAGAAACTTAATGAATAACAGATCAAGGGGCAAAGCTCAATTAAGGTAAAATTAAAGGTCTAAACAACACCACGTAATAAGCCTTATTTGGAAAAGTCTTCAAATCAATTGAATTGGAGATCCATATATCTAATAACTGGGCTATTTATAGCCATTAAATATAATTATTGGTATAATTTGTTATTATCTAAATTGTATCTATTTAGTGAAATAAAATTATTTGCTACCTTCATCTCATTTCACATTGCATCATATCTTTCATGAAGTTAAATGATGATTGATAAATATATATATACTTGTAAACAATAAGGTTTCTTTGTATTAATATAAAGAAGAGTTAAATTTTAATAGAAGTTTTAAGATGCACTAAAATTCAAAGGAAAATCAACTTCATAGTAAAGAAAAGTCTTAGAAAGTATGAAAGTGCAAAAAAAATAAAAATAAAAAAGAAAGCTTTGTTTAAGATATAAAATTCTCAAGAATTATGGTAAAGTCATGGATTGGAACTCATGACATCATTCATAAAATGGTGTTCGTATAAAGAACATGCATTACCTCTTTTATTTAAAATTAGTTAAACCCAAAGATTATAGCTAAGGTCTTTTGTTTTCAAATTCAAACTTATTCTCAAAATGGATTGAGCCCCAAGATTACTGTTAAGGTCTTTTCTTTTTAATTCAAACTCTTTTTTTTAAATGGGCTGAAGCACGAGATCATTACCAATATTTTTTTCTTTCTTGAACTCATTTTTTAAAATGGCTCCGGCCTTGGGATTGTCACAGAGGTTTTTACCATTTAAGTTAAACATGATTTTTTTAAAAAAAAAAATTGGTCAAGCCATGAGATTGCCATTGAGGTTATTTGTCTCCTTTGTAAATTATTTTAAGCCCCTGCATTACTGAGGTCTTATCTTTTTAAGTCAAACTCTTTTTTTTCTTAAATAGGTAGACTCACAGGATTTTCTGTGAGGTCTTTTGTTCCAAATAGGTCAAGCCCTAGGATTGTGGTCGAGGCTTTTTTATGTTATACTCATTTTTTTCAAAGTGGGTTAAACCTTAAGATTATTGATAAAGTCTTTTGTTTTTATGAACTCATTTTTGCAAAATAGGTCGAGCACTAGGATTACTGTTAAGGTCCTCTTTTAGCAAAACTCTATTTTAACTAGGTTGAGTGCAAAGATTGTCATCAAGGTCATTTTTTTTCCTTTTAAGTTGAGCTTGTTCTATTTCAAAATTTTTCAAGCCTTGTCATTAGGGTTGAGGTGTTTTCTTTTTATGTAAAACTTGCCTTATTCAATATGGGTAAAACTCATTTTTCAAAATAAATTGTCCTGGGATTGCTATTGCTGTAATTTTTTTTCCTTCAAAGTTAAGCTCTTTTTCCAAACTTGGTCAAGCCCTAAGAATTTTATCAAGCTTTTTATTCATTTTAAAAAATTGCTGCCTTAAAACAAATGAACCTTTGAGATTGGACCGAAGTGTTTTCGTTAAGGCAAATCTTCAAATTTTATTTTGTTAAGGTTATGAATTTCATTTTTTGTTAAATTAAAGATATGATTTTCATGCCAAACAAAATTGCTTACTAGTCTGTCTTATTTCTTACTCTCAGTAATAAACAGAAATGGGCAGTTGTATACATCTAATTTGTTTGAGCCCCCTAATTAATTTTTCTTAGTTTTGACCACTCTTAGATGGATCATTGATGTCGATAAAGGCTGTTTAAGGATGCAAACAAGTTATAAAACCTAGTTGATTAAAAAAGATAATATGTAAGCTTAATCAAACAAACTAGATGACATGTAGGAATCAAAAAATCAAAATCGAAGAGATAAAGGAATATAGAAGTATGTAATTTGACTCATTTAAGCCATTTAAAAAATATAGGATGGTCGATTAAAGCAATTGGAGTTAAACAAAGGCCTAATAGTAAAAATCTAAGTCAAGAAGTGTCAAAGATTAAATCAAAAGTCGATTCAGATTGTCAACAACTAAATTAAAAATTGGCACAAAAATGTCTGTTAAAACTAAAGCCTTAAAAGGGGATCAATCGTGAAATTAACCATACCGATTAGGAAATAAGCATACAAGAAAGGTCAATCAAGGAAAGATAAGGAATGATTCAAAGGATTGGTGAAAAAGAATATCAAAAAAGGTAAAACAGTAAATAATTGGAACTTTTGAAATATTAAATTGGGTGGTTAAAAGGTCTGAAATCCTTAACTTTACTAAAATAGAACTAAAGATGGAAAAGATATCAATAAAGGATAATTGAGGATGAAATCAATCAAGATGATAATAGAAAAATTCTAATAGGTTAATCTTAGAAGTCTAACTCAAGAAATATGCACTTCTAGTGGAACACCATTGAAAAGCATGTTGCATAATGATAAACATCAAGGAATTTTGATTTTGGATGTTCAATTAAGAGTCACTACAAAAGAAAGGCTTATTAACTATGGAATATTTTAGACAAAATTATTCCATTGGAAATAATGACTTATCTCCGACAAAATTAGAATTTCAGTCAAAAAATTTTGGAAGTTTCTACAATGGAATTTTTGTCAAATAAACTATAACTCTATTAGAGATACTCTTAGTGCATTACAATTTATACACCATTTTACGTGCCAAAAACTTTTTCAATAAGAAGTTATTTTTCTAACTAAAAAAAAAATTAGATAATTTTTAAATTAAAATGATTACATATTAAAATTCAGTGAGAAATAATTATTCTAACTAAATTTTTCGTAAGAAGTAAAATCTTATATCGAAGGATAATTAGATATGAAAAAGTATTTCCAACTAATTACTTTTTGTGGGAAAATTTTCCATCCAAAATTTTTGCCATGGAATATTTTATTAAAAATAATTCAAAATTTTCATCAAAAAATATATCAACAATGAAAATTCTGTTGGTAAAAATTTTTTAATGGAATTGGCTTTTAGGGGGGAAATCTTCTTGTCCAAAACATTACCAATGAAATTTTTATCTAACGAGCCATAATTTTGTCAAAATAAGTATGCTACTAAAATTGAGGCACCAACTCTCTTTTTTTCCATGACTTTGGCTCATGGCTTCTTCGTTTTCTCTTTTTTCTTAGGTTTTTTAGCTTTTAAGGTATTATTTTAGAGTTTTGTTATAGTTTTTGTTAGTATTTTGCATTTTGTATCTTTTATGGTCTTTTGTTCTTCTTTTTACAAGTTTTTTACATTTGCATGTGTTTGAGATTTTTGATGAAAAGTTTATATTTCTAGATATTGCTGGTATTTTACTTTTATCATTAAGTTTCAAATGGTTTAAACTTCTTGTTGATAGTTTCATAATAATTGTTGTAGATATATATGATTGTCGTTGATATTTGGATAATAATTGTTGAAACAAATTGTTGTACACAGATATAATTTTTAGAATTTTGTTTCAATTTAAGGTTATTGGATTATAATTAAATAATATAATTAATTCATTTTTATATAGCTAATTTAAAGAAGTATAAATATTAAATAGTCAATATAATTTTTTTAATATTTTAATTTAAGGTTAGGGCATAATGTTAAGTAATTAATGGTTGTAGGCCACAAAACACATAAGTTATATGCATTTATTAGTAATAATATATTTTTTTGGTTTTAAATTAATTGTGTAAAATATGCACGTTTAATTTACCTTTTGAATTACCCATTAAATAATCAAATAATTTGCCTTTTAAACTATTAATTAAATAATTTACCTTTTAGCTTAAAATTGATACATAATTACTTAAGTAATGTATATTGCATTTTACTTAGGTTGTGAGAAACTGATAAATCCAGGATGTATAATTGATTGGATACTGAAGGGTTTATAAGTAATTAGTATTTGAATGGGGTAGAACAATTTATAACTTTTGCATGTGCTAATAGTGATTACATCAGACACAGTAGGTGTCAAAATAATTGAATTACGGATGTCGATATGGCATGTCAACATCTCCATTATGAAGGTTTTTGTTTAAATTATGGAGTTTGGGATGCATACAATGAAATTCATAGAGGTTAAGCATCTAAAAATCATGATAATGGGGTCATCATAGTGTTGATGTTGAAAAAGATAATCCTTATGCTAGAATGGTTGTAGATGCTTTTAATACAAATATTAACTTCAATGTTAATGTGAACTTTGGTGGTAATATCAATATGGATGAAACCATGGTAGGGATAAAGAATCGACGTTAGGCTTGAAAAATTACTACTCCTTGTTGAATGAAGCAGATAACAGTTGTGCTTTGTATATACACAACACGCAACTTTATTGGCAATCAAATAATTGCTAAATGTGAAGTTTGAATTCAACTTGAATGAATAGTATTTCAAACAATTGTAGGTTATCATGAAAAAGTGCTGCCAGAAAATAAAAGGTTGTTAGAGAATTTTTATAAAGTGAAGAAGAAATGGAGAAATCTAGGTTAGATAAATTTCAAGATACATGCTTGCTCGAACAACTGCATGTTGTTTATAAAGAGTCAGTCATGTTAATTTACTGTTTGTTATATGGCCATCCTTGATATAAACCAAAAAATGACTCAGCTGCAAGGAAGGCAAAAAAAGTACCATTTAAGGTTCTATGTTATTGGTTACTTATTTTGAGAATGCAAAGGCTATATATGTCAACGATCACTATTGTAACATACTCCCCCATGACGGGAGATGCGCCTGACTTAAAAATATATCCTTGATGGGATTTTAGACATGCTATGGGTAAGAAAAAAGTGTTTTTCAAATTTGATAGGGAGAAGATTATCAGATGAATCACTCATTCAACTAATCTTTGGTGGCCACCATAAAGTGGCCAAAGTCACCACCGATCATTTGGGCTAGATATGATCAGTAAGTAGGTTGCATGTTATCATAATCAAAACCAATACATCGAGTTATGAAATTAGAAGATTTGATTTTAATGTTTACGTGTAACCCTAAACCCTATTAAAACTAGCACATGGAGTTATAAAACTAGAAGATTCAATTTTAAGGTTTACATGTACTAGAGCTCGATAAGCAAGTCAAAGAGTCGATTACGAATGGGTAAGGATTAACACCTCTATGATGCCCTAATTGGTATCATCTAGCCATAGGTTATCTCAGTTTTAGTTTTCTTAATCTTAAATTATTGTTATTTTAATATAATCCGTTCATGTGATGCATTTTTAAAACAATAAATTTGAGTTCTAGAGATAATTTAAACTTCCTTCTGCATCCTGAAAAGGTAGGGAGCATAAAGTTTTTTTGGTAGAATAATCTCTAAATTTAATTGAAAAAGGTGTATTGTATCAAGCACTAAAGGGATATCAATGCGGGACATTGCCTTAATAATTATTATGAAATCCAATTTTCAAAACATAAGTGCAAAATTTGTCACCACGAAAGAAAACATGTTGGTGGGAATTTATCTTGCAGTTGTCATTAATTATCTAGAAATAACCAAATCGATAAATTTGAGAAATGTTTGAATCGTTGTACTTAAGGCATGGAAAATGAGGTTTGGTTAGAATAAGGCTAGGAAAACCTAAGAGAGAGAAAATGGTTTTTTTGTGAAATTTTGAAAAATAAGTTTGAAAAACCTATGGAAATTTTGGTAATTTTGGAAAAGAAGGTATTTTGATTAAAAAAAGGAATTTTGGCTTAAAATAGAAAAATTGAAGAAAGGACTAAGTTAATTTTTTTCAAAATCATTGGGACTTAATCCGAGCCTAGTGGAACCTTTATATAGCACATGACTCCATCAAGAAATTAATCAAAATTACTGCAAGGCATTCAAATTTGCTAAAAAGGCAATTCAAGAAAATTATTTATTTTTTCTAAAGTTGAAAACAGAGAACAACATTGCATTTTTTTGCCTTCCTAAATTTATTTTGGGCTTATCTGAAGATCTTAAGTGGCAAATGAGATACCTTTCTAAGGTAACTCGATGAGGATTAATATAAAAATATTTAAAAGAACTTAAAAAAATCACTTTCTATGGGAAAATAATTTTTCAAATCAGACTCGGCTCAGCACTAGTAGTGCATGTAGGTGAGTAGGTGTAGTGAACATAAAAAATCACCCTAAACTCATTCAAAATTGTTAAATTGCAAACAAGACCTTTTTTTTAAAAAAAAAAGGAATCTCATGTACTTTTAGGAAAACTATTTTTAAAAAATCCAAAAGATATTGGTATATGCCCTAAAGCCAATAAGCTTGGATGAGACATATGTTAGTTAACAATGAAAACCAATCACTTAGTTTAGTAATATAAGGTTTTCCTTAATGTTAGAAGTATGACTAATAATCATGAACTACAAATTGGATGAAGCCCATAGAACATATTTGGCCATGCAAAAGAATTATGATGAGTTATAATTATGAGATCCTTATGCATTACAGTCATGTTCCTAAAATTTTCCTATTCATTACTACCAAGATAGGGGCATTGGCCATGCTCAATGATTAGCACGTGTTATGCCTTCTTACTTGTGAAAGAAGCAACCGATCTCATGGATTTAAGTATATAGGATACTTGGGATAAGATGTGGGTAAATGTTTTATAGAAACAAGTTCACTAACATGGCTCATGTGAGAACTTCAGTTAGTATTGTCACTTAAATGTCTTTAGAAATATTCTTGTGTGCCAGTTGTGTAATTAGTCTTCTGACTTGTGATACTAAGTCATCTTGTATGAGGAGTATATCATCACAAATAGGTCCACAATAGATACAATAGGGTAGTTTAAGGTATGACATGAAGCATACAAA